>ML803440.1:136432-152548 GCA_009831015.1 Picea engelmannii | reverse complement strand
ACATCTCCTCGCTTGGTGTGGCATACCGATATGCTGCCAAGATTGAGCAGAAGTTCAAACAGAAGAAGCGAGACTTTGGGTCTGCAAATCAGAAGCAAGGGAAAGGTACTCCCAAACCGCAGAACAAAGGACCAAGCCAAGGTGGGGCAGCCCAGGACAAACTGCCAAAGCCACAAACAAAGAACAACACCATGAAGCCAAAAAAGGACACGGGGAAGTGGTGTGATTTCCATAAGAGCTCCACTCACAACACAAGTTAGTGTCAGGCCAAGCAGTCACTGGTAGTCGAGTTTAAGGCTTCTGAATCAGATGCATGCTTCGACTCTGAATCAGAACCTGACAAGGGGAATGACAGGGGGAAGCAGATTATCGATGCGGAGCCCAACGCCACCGTTGCCACCACGAAGATCCAGAAGGAGGAACCAGAAGATCCAGAGGAGGTAGAGCATCTCTTCCATTCCAAGATGTGGGTAAAGGGTTCCCCATTGCAGTTCATTGTCGATAGCGGGGACCAGAAGAACCTCATCTCGGTAGAGGTCATGAAACAACTGGGCTTGCCGACCACAACACACCCACAACCATACACCATCGGGTGGTTGCACCAAGGACGGGACCTCCGCGTCAGTCAAGAATGTCGCCTTCCCTACAGCATCAAGCCCTTCACGGATGAGGTATTATGTGACATTGCTCCTCTTGATGTTTCTGATGTATTATTAGGCCAACCGTACTTGTGGAAGCGACATGTTGTGTATGAGTCCAGGCCTCGTGCTATTATTATCACTTTGGGAAATAAGCTGTACAGGATACCGGAGATAGCACCGCCTACCACCATGTATTTGGTTACTACCAAACAATGCAGTAAGCTCATTTCCAAAACCAGGAAATTTGTTTTTCTGATGATCCGCCCTCAGGGAAAGAGGAAGACTATGGCCATGACCTCCAGACAGGGCCCTGCTACAAGAAAACAATAGATGGATAAGGTCATGGAGGAGTACGAGGACATCTTCACCTCCCCTGCAGGGATGCCTCTACACTGCCAGGTCAAGAAACCCATCGATCTTACCCCAGGTGTGCCTCTGCCCAATGGACCCATCTACCGATGCTCTGTTCTAGAGAATGACGAAATCAAGAGGTAGATTCAGGAGCTGTTGCAGAAAGGTCACATCCGGCCGATTTCATCACCCTGTGGGAGCCTGATCGTATTGGTGTAGAAGAAGGATGGGACTTGGAGACTCTGCATTGACTATCGGGCACTGAACAAGATCACTGTCCGGAATAGGTACCTGATCCCACAGATTGATGACCTTATGGACCAACTCAAGGGGGAAAAATATTTCAGCAAGATCGACTTGAAGTCTGGGTATCACCAGGTACCAATCAAACCCTCTGATATGTGGAAGACTGCATTCAAATCCAAGGAGGTCCTTTTTGAATGGTTGGTCATGCCTTTTGGGTTGACGAATGCTCCTGCAACCTTCATGAGGCTAATGGACGACATCCTGTGACCATTCACCAACTCATTTGTAGTGGTGTACTTGGATGACATTCTGATCTTTAGCCAGACTTGGGAAGAGCACCTCCACCACATCTGGCAGGTCCTCCAAACATTGCGGCAACACAAGTTGTGTGCCAATTTGGAGAAATGCACTTTTGGAATAACCCAGGTTCAGTATCTGGGATACATTATTGATGAGCGGGAGGTGCATGTGTATCCAACAAAGATCCAATTCATTCAGGATTGGCCATCCCCAACCACCCTAACAGAGCTCCGCATCTTTTTAGGTCTTGCCGATTTCTACCGCAGGTTTGTGTTGGGATTCTCTCATATCACTTGGCCCTTGAGTCAAGTCACCAAGGGAGGAGCTAAAGAAAAATTCTTTTGGTATGAATCTCAACAGAAGGAATTCAGGGAGTTGAAGCATCGCCTTTGCTCTACACCAGTGCTCACATTACCAGACTTGCAACAACCATTTGAGATCGAGACAGATGCCTCTGACTGTGCTATTGGGGCAGTCCTTACTCAACATGGGCATCTAGTGGCATATCACAGTGAGACACTTTTTGACACAGTCTGTAAGTATCCCACTTATGACAAAGAAATGTATTCCATTGTGCAAGCTTGTTGGCAATGGAAGCATTACATTTTGGGAAAGGAAACGGTCATCCACACAGACCACCGACCCCAGCAGTTCATACAGACACAAGGGAAGTTGTAGAATGATCGCCATCAGAAGTGGTCCACATACCTGCAACAGTTTCATCTGAACATTAAGTACAAAAAATGCAGCACCAATAATGTTGCAAACTGCCTCAGTCGACCACCCATCGTGGCGCTAACCACTGTGCTCAACTCTTGTGATCACGAGACTTCTGATTGGCCGCTTCTCTACACAAGTGATCTAGAATTCGGCCACACATACAATACACTCTTGGAGGGTAAGAAAGTTCCCAATTTTCACCTCCAGGATGCCCTGCTTTGTCACCTAGGACACCTTTGTGTTCCTTCAAGTGAGCATGCCAAGATGATTTGGGAGGTGCACTACAGTCGGGTCGTTGGGCATTTCGGGGTCGAGAAAACTGTGGCAGTACTGCAAAAGTATTTCTATTGGCCGAACCTTCGACAAGATGTCGGGAAGTACATCAAGTCATGCACTGCTTACACCATTGCCAAACCGACCATCAAGAAGCAAGGCCTCTATACTCCACTTCCTACTTCCAGTCGACCTTGGGAATCCATCTCTATGGATTACATGTCGGGCCTTCCTTCTACTAAGCATGGAAATGACTGTGTTTTTGTGGTCGTTGACCGATTCTCGAAGATGTCCATTATGATGGCCTGCAAGAAGAATATCATAGCAAAATCCACTGCTAAACTCTTCTTTGAACGAGTGTGGGTACACTTTGGGATCCCACAGTCTATCATCTCAGATCGGGATAGTAGGTTCCTCAGTACATTTTGGTCCAGCCTCTGGTCGATGTTGGACACCAAGCTCACCAAGTCCACAACTTTCCATCTGCAAACTAATGGCCAGACAGAGGTCGTCAACCAGATGATCGTACACATTCTGCGCATGTACAATTCAAAGCATCCACGCACATGGGATGAGAGCCTCCCCTATGTACAACACAGCTACAACCGGGCTCTCCATAGCTCAACCAGCCACAACCCCTTTCAAGTGGGCTTGGGATTCCAGCCACTATGTCCCATTGACATAGCCATGCCATTTGTGGCTACTCAGGAAGATTCAGCTCATGTCTAGTCTGAAGCGGATAAGGCAAACAACTTCATTGATCACATTCAACACATCCACCAATAGGTTCATGAAATCTTGGACAGAGCCAATGCTAAGTACAAGCAACGACATGATCAACATCGGGTGCCACACAACTTCCAGGTGGGTGACAAAGTGTGGCTGCATTTGCAAAAGGAGTGCCTCACTGGACCCCATTGCAAGATTTGTCCGCTCCAATATGGGTCGTACACCCTCACCAAGGTTGTAGGGGAAAATTCCTTTGAGCTCAACATTCCACCATTCCTTGGTCTGCTCCCAGTGTTCAATGTGGACTGCCTTCAGCCTTACTTTCCACCTCTACTAGACACATCCAACATGGCAGAACAACTCACACCAACAGAGTTAAATCCAGACTGCATAGAACAAGCCAGAACTGATCAGATCATGGATACACAGATCAAGCACACCCAAAAACAAAGGATACCACTATATCAAGTTGTCAAAGTAGACCAACTCCTTCACCAAGGCAAATGGCTCACCAGGGACCAAGTTCAAAAGAAGTTTCCTCATCTCATGGAGGAACTCAACGCAATGGGGACCATTTCTTCCTAAGGGGGGAGGAATGATATAGGTGGATATTGGTGGCCACCCACCTATTCCACTTGGACCCCCACCATTGCTTCTTTCAGTTTTTCAGTTTCCGCACAGTTTACTATTTTTAGCAGTTTTTCGGGTCCTGAACTTCCGGAGCCGTTTTAAGGCCTTAAATGACATTTTTTTTTGGGAAAATGAGGAGAAACATCGATCATAGATTGATGTTTCTCACCCAAACGTTTTAGTCCTCGAATAGATATTTCTAACAAGGTATAGAATGCGTCAAACAGAGATGGTATGCCAAAGTTACGTCCCCGGGAAGTTGATGTACCAACTTACCCAAACGGGGCCCATAGTCTTGGCATTTCATCTCCTAGGGTTAGGTCTTTGGATGTTTAGGGTTTTCCATTGTTTCTCAATAATAATAGGCCTTCTAGCCTCATTGTAACATAGTTCAGAGGCCAGTAGCCACCACATCTCTTATCAGAGATAAGCTACCAGTGCCTTAGCTAGTTTATTTCCATTCTGTCTGTAAGCATATTTCAGTCATTTGTTATTAATGAAATGAAGTCTTATTTCCGTTGTATCTCTGTGTTTATGTGTATTTCTATATTTCATTGTGTTCCTACATAAATCTAGATTAGAATATGGCCACCATCCCTGGGTATCCCAATATCATGCCCAAACAGTCTCACAAATGGTTACCCAAATTCACCGGAAACAATGTTGTCACACGTGAAAATCATCTTCATGCCATTAGTGTGGCCCTGGAAAATTATGGTGTAGAACATGAAGATGTTGAAATGGAGTTATTAGCTACTTCCCTTGATGAAGATTCTAGAATGTGGTTCAAAGGATTTCCCGATAATCACTTGCAATCTTATGAGGCCTTTAAAATTTGCTCAAAAAGAGATGGACAAAGAATAAAGATAATGTAATGTTATTGATGCAATTCAACCAAATTAAGAAGAAATAGAACAAAAAGGTGGAGGAGTTTGATGCTAGGTTTGAAAATTTTCTCAGCCAACTCCCAAAGGACTTGTGCCCACCTCTAGCATTTGTTCTCCTTCTTTATATGAATTCTTTTGAAGGGCATTTTGGTTTTATCCTGAAGGAAAAGATGCCTGATAGTTTAGAAAAGGCCAAAGAATATATTGTGCAGATTGAGGAACATTGTATTAGTTCCAAAATTGAACCTTTTCAATTCTCTCGTGCTAGATCATAACCTAAGACGAAGACGTCAACTAATAATGTACAAGATTCAGTCACACTTTTGGCTCAAAAGATGAATCGAATGAATGCCCAGTTTATCCAAGGACAAAACTAGATGATGAACAAGTTGACAAATTTAGAAAGGAAACATTCTGCTCCAAGGCCTCAACTCACCAAACAACAAAACATGGGTTGGAACCCAAAGCCACAACAAGAAGTGAAGGAACTTGATACCCTGAATCTCATTGGGATGGACAACATGGAAGGATCACCATGGAATTCACCTCGTGAAGAACCTCGCTGGGAATATGAGTGCCCCAGAAATAAAATAAATAAAAAAAGAAGAAGGAGAAGAAGAATATCTAGGCCCTGTTGACAAATTGAACTTCATTGATACAACGTTTAATGTTTAGGATGATGAATACATTTACATCAAAGAAGAACAACTTGAAGAAATAAAAAAGAGGGTAACTAGGAAGGATAGGTTAGAAGTTCTGAAACAAATGGATGAGACTTCAAAGGATAGGTTGAGGAGAGAACATATTTTGGCATACTCCAAGAAAATTAAAACTCCTGTGGAACCTCCTCGAGCACCAAAGATAGTGCCTCCTCCACCTCTTCCACCATATGTTTGTTATTTACCTTTGTAGCCTACACCAACCATTAAGGATTCTTAGCTCAATGTTTATGTGACCAACATAATGGGAAAGATGAAAGAGATGTGCAAGATTCCTTCTGTGATGAACGAAGTATTGAAAGCTATGAAGCTACAAGATGATCTAGAATACCCTCCAATAGTGTTAAGCACCCCATCCCATGCGAATAGAGAAGATGAGAACCCTCCCTTCTATCTTTCCCTAGGGATCAATGGCCTTCGTTTGAATAATTGCATGTTGGATTTTGGTTCCTCGATAAATGTGATGCCATTGAAGGTTATGAAGCAGTTAGGTTTTCATGTTACTCTTCCTTACAAAAATATAAGTGGCATTGATTCAAGGACGGTGAAGGTGTGTGATCTTATCAAAGACCTAGAATTCTACTTGTGTGTCTTTCCAAACATTAGTATCAAGATGGATGTAGCAGTCATTGACATGCTCGACACTTGGGGCTTGCTCTTGTCTAGGAAATGGGTTGCAACTCTTGGTGGTTTTCTCAGCATGGACCTAACTCATGCGCATATCCCTATGGAAGATGGGACATTTGAGAATCTATATAGACAACCGGTGGAAAATAATCATGTAGTTGATCCAAATAACCCCGACTTTTCGAATGATTGTGGATATGATGTGACACCTCAAGTAATTGATTATGACCCTTCAGAGTTACCAATTGTTGGAGAATATTGTATTCATACACTATTTCCAAAGACAGATGAGTATAAGGAGAAACTTGCCAAATACCATGGAAAGTACCTAGGATCCATCAAGATACTCAAGAAGGATGAGGGAAAGAAGGATCAAGAACGAGAACAAGCCATCAAAAAAATAATCGAACTAGATCCTCCCACACAACCTTACATGGAATATGTGCCACATTTTGAATCCAGTGAAGGCAGTCTAGCACTCATGTGGGATAAAAGGAAGGAAAAACCAAAGTATGACAAGAAAAGAGAAATTTTATGGCTTGGCCCTTACATTGTCAAGGAGAAGTCTGAAAAGGGTACTTATTATTTATATGACATGGATGGGAGGAAGATACCATTATCAGTTGATGGGTCTATCCTCTAACATTATGTTGATGGGAACTGATTTCTACGGGCTCGGGGCCCAGGTAAGTAGGTAGGTCATTTTCTTTCTTGCATTTTCATTTGAGTGTTCATGGTAGTTTAGTTGCATTTGTTTATATTTTCATGATCATCTATTATTTACATATTGCATTGTTTCATAGTTGACATGATACATTTTCTTGAATCATGTTACATGTTAGTTAGAATTTTGTTTAAAAAGGTGCAAAATTTTCTTTTTAAGGAATAGTTGTCAATTTTGAAATATTGGATTTCTTATATGAATAAAGGGATGAGTGTGTGTAGGAATAGGTCTTACCATGATATGTTGAGGTTCTCATGTACTCTATGACGAGCACATGTCCCCAAGTAGGAGCCAGATGTTACCCCCTCCATGCCTAGGGGTAACTAAGGAGATGATATCTCAAGGCCCATAGGTTGCATACATGGAGTGTTGAGAGACAGATGATGGATGGAACCCACATTGTGAAACTAGAGCCCCTCCTCTCCACCACACACCACCATTCATTTTCAGTAACATACACCACACTGGCTTCGCTCCCAAAGGACATCAAGTCTTGCTTCATGAGGTAACAAGTTTGGTCTCATGGTAAGTTCCACTTTAATAATTTAAGCATTTGAACATGTTGCAAAGGATCCTCTCTTGATTCTAAAACGTTTGCTTGGAATTTAGAACTTTTTTCTTGTTTCACCTTGGTGGTTGACATGGTTTCCTAGTAAGTGGATCGCCCTTAGGTAGAGGGTTTCTATTGGGGGTCTCCTTGAAGGGTCCTCACACCATTCCCAATCATAATTACCACTTTTCGTACTTCCCCTTTGTTTCCTCATCTTTTGGGTTTTAGGGTTCACTGGCCCCAAGAAGGGCTTGTACCTCATTTAATGGGAAGAAAGGGATAAAGGCCTAGAGGTGGTGTATATGAAAAAAGTTAAGATCCATGAATTATCATTCTAGATTCTCTCCCTAACATATGTGTTATTGCACAATCTATACTTTCCCATATCTAAAGGCACGTAGGCCTAGATTGACGTAACATGGAGGTAGTCCTATCACTATCACCCCAATAGGGTACCTCTTTATATTTAGGAGGAGGAAAACCTCACTCCAAGGGAGACGTCTGAGGACCTAGTTGGTTAATGAAGGGAAGAAAGACACGATGAAAACCCACCCCTCTCTCTAGGTCACTCAACGGAAGAAGTCACTTGTGTAAAGTTTAAAGGGACAAGGGAAAGTGAAAGTGGGTTTGTACATGCCCTTTACCAGTGAAACATCAAATGTTAGTAATAAAAATGATATTAATGATTATAATTAATTACTTCTTAGACAGATTATGTGTTTCTAGAACAAGTTATATATAATAAAGATGAGATTATAGTAGCAGCAATGTATCTTGAAAATTGCAAGTTATGATGACAAGAAATGATATAAAAGGTCTTGAAAACTTGATAATACTTTGTCACTCATGATTTCAAGATTAATACAGGCGAATAAATGATTTAAATGGTTGTCCAAACACTTATAACAACATAAATTAATGATGATGACAACAATAGAAACCACTTCAAAAAAGTACTATAATGAAGCAATAAGACAACTACTTCAACATCCAATGATTATAGTTTTCTTATTACAAATGTTTAGTGGTTTTATGGATGATTTTTTAGGGTTCTTAGTGGCTGTAATAGTGAAATATTTCTCCCTCACCATTCTACATCAGATCAGAGTTATGCAGCCATTAGTTTGGCAAGGGGGGAACACCAGTGAGGGTTTCCAACAGGTTGGGTGCACCAATTGAGGAAGACAAGTTTGATTTTCCTTGAAGAGGTTGGATATTCAGTAGATCTAGTTCTTGGATTGATTGTCATCACCCCAACGCCTTTTTGCATCATTGTTTGAGGGGATTCTTCAACCCATTATTCCTATCACTCAGGAGGGTGTGTCTATCTTCATGAGGGCGCATTGTGCATTGGGTTTCTTGAGTTTGGAGGAATAGATATGAGAGATTAACCTTAAAATTGTTCCATATGCTATATCCATACCCGATCTACAATTTGGCATCACTCTTAGAGGGTTTGGAGGTCATCTTCAAGGAAGCTGAAATCTTGGTCACGTACAACCAGTGAGGGTGCACTTTGCAGAGAAAATATATCATTAGCAGCCAAAGTAAAGATTGGATTTCAAAGATCACTTGTATTCAGTTTGGAGGACTATTGGGGCTTCCTTCCTTCATCATTCCATTGTATTTTGGAGGCACTATCAGCCACATGCATCATTCTTCTATGTATATTCTAGATCTGCTCCATTTTGTATGAGGTCAGCTATTATGATAAATAAAAATCAAATATGAGGTATTTGTGGCTATTTCTTGTGATACTTCTTATTGCATCTTATTTTGTATTCATAATTCTTATGCTCTTATCATTTATGTGCTGCAAAACTCAATAAAACCTTCCTAGCGCACTTAACAAGACAAACATGCCAACTGTTTGATGAGATGCTTCAATGAGTTTTGTTGTCATATTTATAACAGAAAGATAAATAACCAAACAACAGACATATCGGGAGCTATAAGAATGTTACAATCCATCTCCTTGGTCACCAAAAAACATCAATAACCTATCTTGAAATTGGGACACCTAAAGCAAGGCAATTGGCTTCGAAAATAGGTCCTATCATGAAAGTGTTTTACGAAAGTTCTCAATCACATAAATCTGATTTTTGTATCAGATCTGGTTGGGAACATTACATCTGGGGCCACTTCCTTCCAGCTAGACTCTAGCACCCCACTTCATTTGAGTGATGCATTGTTTGTACCGTGGATGAGAAGGAAACTTGTCTCTATTTCAGCCTTGGAGGACAAAGGCTACAAGGTTGCCTTCTCTGATGGAAAGGTTCTTGCATGGCACAATAACTCTAGTATGGAATCAGCCCGTGTGATTGGTGTTAGAGAAGACAGTTTGTACATATTGATAGTTTGACCAGTTCAGGCCTTGGTGCATGATTCTATCAGTCTGATTGAGTTGTGGCATAGGAGGCTTGCTCATTTTCATTATAGAGCTCTTCCCGCCTTGGGGAAGATGGTGACATGTCTTCTAGAGCTCCATGTAGATCATGATGGAATTTGCATAGATTTTTCTCTTGGCGAGAATGCCAAAGGGTCTTTTCTGAGCAGTGACAACATATCCAAGGAGATCTTGGACTTGGTGCATTCATATTTGTTCGGGCCTATGCCAACTGCTTCTTTGAGTGGATACTTATACTATGTGATATTCGTTGATGACTACTCCCAGAAGACTTGGATTTACTTCTTGAAGACCAAGGAATATAAAGAAGTCCTTGGTAGCTTTCAGAAGTACATATCACATGTTGAGAACCTGACCAGAAAGAAGATCAAGATACTGAGATCAGATAATGGAGGAGAGTACACCTCCATGGGTTTCTATGATTTCTTCATTGAGGTCAGGATCAAGAGGGATTACACTATTCCTTACAAACCTTAGCAGAATGGGGTTGCAGAGAGAAAGAACATATCCATTGTTGAGGCAGCTAAGGCTATGATTCATGATCATAGTTTGCCTATGTTTTTGTGGGCAGAGGCATCAATGATCGCAGTGCATGTTCAAAACAAGATCCCTCATAAGATTTTGAGGAACATGACTCTCGAGGAGGCTTTCACCGAAGTTAGGCATGAGTTTGGACACCTCGGGATATTTGGGTGTCATGTATACATTCACGTACCCAAGGAGAAAAGAACAAATTTAGAACCTTCAGGAAGGAAGGGTACATTTGTTGGGTATAGTGAGACTTCGAAGGCATGTTGGATCTACATCCTAGGTCATAGATAGATTGAGGTAAGTAGGGATATTTCCTTTGAGGAGGAGGTATCCTTCAGAAGATATAGAGGATCTCACATGGAGACTGACAATGAGAAGCATGAAGAGATGGTCTCTTCTACCCCTCACCCTTCAGAAGGTTAGAGGGAGCCACTTGATCTCGTTGAGACAGTTGAGCTTGTTGATCATGTTGATCCTATTGTTTTTCCTAGAGATATTGTAGTAAGCCAAAAAAAGCCTGCATGTGCTCGTTAGACTTTGCAGGAGGCAGAGGGACATGCAACTCCCCGTGGTACTTTAAGAGAGAGCAAGAGACCTCAGAGATTCTTGATCTATGTTGCAACAATGAGCCACATCATTGATTTTGAGCCTTCATGTTATGAGGAGGCATCTAGTCAATAGGTATGGAGAGATTCCATGATGGAGGAGTATCAATCCATCATGAAGAATGATGTGTGGGATATTTTTCTGAGACCTGAGGGGAAGTTTGTGGTGAATTCCAAGCGGATCTATAAGATCAAACATGCAGTTGATAGGAGCATCGAGAAGCACAAAGAGAGATTTGTGGCTAGAGGATTCTGTTAGGTAGAGGGAATAGACTATGATGAGATATTCACTTTTGTTGCTTGATACACCTCCATTCGGATGATCATTTCCTTTGCTCCAGCCATGGGTTGGAGACTACATTAGATGGATGTAAAGACAACCTTCCTCAATGGAGAGATTGAGGAATAGGTGTACATCGAGCAACCAAATGGTTTTTTGATTCATGGGAAGGAGTCCCATGTGTGCAGGTTGAAGAAGGCCATGTATGGACTCAAGCATGCACCTTGAGCTTGGTATGCTACGATTGATGGATACCTAATGATTTTGGGCTTCAACAGGAGTGTTGTTGATGCCAACCTGTACTATAAGGTTGTTAACGGTGAGTCCCTAATTTTGATCTTGTACGTTGATGATTTATTTCTCACCGAAGCAGAGAGCCTCAATGCTTGGTGAAAATATGAGTTGGCCTTTGAGTTTGAAATGAAGGATCTTGACATGATGCACTATTTCTATTGAAATATTGTAACTGCAAAGAGTATTCTATTTATTATTGATGTATTATTCATTAGATCAATCCCCTTTTGTGGATTGATCATGTCGGGCATTGTAAATGACCAAATCCCCTTTTGCGGATTGGTCAAACCCTAATTGTAATATGCAAATTGAGAAGTCATCCCCCAGGAAAATTAAAGTGGCTCTAACCACCCAGAAAGACAAGTCAGTCTTCCAGTGAAGAGACACCTCCTTTAAGCGCTTGTGAGTTTGTATAAATAAAGGAATCTAGCCACTCATTTTTTCACTCACTCAACTCACTCATCTAGTGTGAAAGTTTTGAAGGAAGCTGCAGTTATCAGTTGCCGGAAGAAGTAAGAGAGAGAGGCACATTGATTGGGAGAGGATATTCTCTAGTGTTTGGTTTATTGTCTTGGCATTGTATTGGCTATCTATATTAAGGAAGTTTTTGTTGGGTTTACTTCCCCATGAGGGTTTCTCGGGATAAATGTTGTGTATATTGTGATTGTGTTTCTCTGATTGATCCTATATATGCTATGGTTATCTAGTAAATTGAAAATAAACCTAATAATAGCTTAAACATTAACATGGTTTCATAGCTAAGCTGAAGAGAGCATCTTTCACTGGATAAAGAAAAACGTCATTGTTGTCGTACAAGAAAATTAGGGTTTTTTTGTTGGAGTGGAATGTTTTCCTAAACCCCATCTAAAAAAGTGTGCCCTACCCAAGTGAATATTTTGGCATCTTGAGCGCACCTTTTCAGTGGATAGAACTCCTGGAAAGTGAAACCCTAGTTTTCACTGGTACCAGAAAGCCAGAAGTACTAGAAAACCAGGAAACCAGAACCATTATGAGAAGTACCAGTCCAAATTTCCGCAAGCTCAGTTTCAAGGGGTAAAATTTGGATTTTCAAAAATCCAACTGCACCGGCTTACTCACCTCAACTAAGCTCATCTATCCCCTGGATCAGAATTTCAAAATATGAAGTTTGAAAAATTAGGGTTTCCTCATAAAACCCTAAGTTGCAGTGGTAGTTGCAGTTTTAGAATCAGTTGCAGTATCAATTGAAATTGCACTATCAGTTGAGGTATCAGTTGCAATACCAGTTGCAGTCACCCTTGAAGTTTTAAAAGGGGTTGGCAATTATTAGCGCTGCTACCAGATGGTGCCACTAGCTGCAAATGCTATCAGAGGTATGTACTCACATATGTTTAAATTGTTAAGCTTTAAAGGTTATTTGCAAGAGAAGGGATCTCTTTTCATAGATCCAGAAGGATCTCAAGATCCAACACATTCAAAGGAATAATGCAACCTAGGTTTGATTATTCTCATATGCATCTATTTGTTATGATATTATTTTGATCTAGGTTGCATGTTGAAGCTATGACCATCATACTAACCTTTGGTCAAAATTAAAATCAAGGTATTAGATGGATTAAAATTGATATCATAGAATTTATTCTCTAACACAACTTTTTGTCAAGATAGCATATTGTCTTAGTACAGAGAACAGGTTGAAGAAAGCACTTGTCATCTTGAGTGAAGGACACTCGAAAGAAAAGAAACACACACACATTCTTGAGGACAAGACTCCAGGTTCCAGGTTTGATTAATTAAGTTGATAAGATTCAAAGTTTCACATGACAAAGTTGATAACTACCCCTTTACAAGTAAACATTATAGTTGAGGTAGCAGTCTTTGAAAAGTATTATGCTTGGTAGCATGTGAGCATATTGAGATAAATGATTAATGTAATCATGTACCAGATACAACTAACATCTCCTCTAGGAGAAACTTCTTGTGTTGGTTCAAAGTTACCATGGATGAATGTTTGATCACAACACTAGAAGAGTGTTAATCTTATTGCGTATTGTATTTCTTACTTTTGATATTTTTTTCAGACAGGTCACAAGTGAAATCTCTAAAGGAACTATTGTGACGATTGTTCATGCTATTGTTTTATTTACTATTATCAAAAGAGTATTATTCTTGATTGTTGTTTTGTTGACCTTGTTTCAAGTCACAGGTGATAACCCCGAGGAAGCTATAGTGAAGGTTTCATAAGGCAATAGATTAGATGAGACATGAAGTAGAACATGTACATAACCATATACATTCATGTACCAAAGAATATGAAGAAGAAGCTATCTTTTGAGATGCAAAGTATCTCATATGGATATTGATTGTAAGGAGAAGAAGGCTCCAAAGATGACCGAACATCAGAACAAGAACTCACAATAGAATTGTTCAAAGGTTAATGAAGCCACCTTAATGGGAAGCGGAACTCGTTTGAACCCTGACTCAGTATTTCATATTTAGACTTGGTATTCAACACCAAGTATACCCTATAAGAGATGATGAAGTCCTTGTAGACTCAGAAGAAATCAAGAGTAATCCTGATCTCAAAAAGGATTAGTTGAAGAGACATCTCCCAGCACTGGGAGATAGATGCCATGAGAAGACTAGATTGTAGCTTCAGAAACTACTAGGAGATATGAAATATCTTGGAAGATTCTTGTTTCAGTAACAGAGAAGGAATCCAGTTAGAAAGACTAGGATATGGATTATTCCATGAAACTAGAAGAGAAGTGAGTATTGACTTCCAAGATTGATCTATACACATCAAGCATGTTGCAAATTTTCAAAGACTGATGTGTGTCTAGAATATTCTCCTAGGAAGAGGGAGAATACTATGACGATACACTTATTGAAGAAATAGTTACAGTATTTATGAAGACAACTAGAACAACCATGATTCATATATAGTATGAGATGCAGGGGGATCAATCCCCATATTTAAAATTGGGTGGCAATCGATGCAACACATTAGTTGGGTCATGGAGACATGACTACAATGAAAGATAGAGTTACCTCCATGAAAGAAGAAGAGCTACCTTCAATATCAGTTATTGAGCCACTCTTAGTTTCAGATGAAGTTGTTGTCGTGATAGAATAAGAGGAGTTACTCACAGATTTCAGCAGCCACAGTGAGGATGGAGCAATCATTCTCATCCTTAGAGTAGCTGCAGGTGCAGATTCCCAGTTCCAGAAGGAACAGTTGCAAAAAGAGGAGAGGACATACTCTCAAGAAGTGAGACAGATAGTGCTTTGCAAAGAGAACATAGAGCTAACACATGATTCTGCAGATTGAATTGCAGTTGAGCAAGTGTACCAGATTGGTACAATGTAATGAGAAAATTTGATTTGAAGATTGAAGATAGAAAGACTCATGTCTGCCAGTTGAAGGAAACTTTGTACGTATTGAAGCAAGCTCATATAACTTGGTATGGAAGAATTGACAATTTCCTGAAGATCTTGGGCTTTACCAAAAGTAAAGTTGATTCTAAACTTTATCTCAAGGTTATGAATGATGAGCCAATGATGTTACTACTATATGTAGATGATGTATTCTTGACAAGATGAAGAAAATTTCATCAGAGATTGCAGAAGAAGCTCACTACAAAGTTCGATGGAAGACCTAAATGCATTATCTCTTAGGTCTTGAAGTTTGGCAGAGCCTAGAGAAGATCTTCCTTAACCAAGGGAAGTATACAGTTGAAATACTGAAGAGATTTGATATGTTGGAGTCCATGAATACACCCATGGAAACAAAGTTGAAGCTCATGGTTGACACTTAGTCAGAATTGATTGATGCTATGCTGTACAGACAGATCATTGGATCATTGACATATCTGACGAATACCAGGCCAGATATATGTTTTGTTGTGAACACCTTGAGTAAATTTCTGGTAGAGCCTAGACGTGTTCACCTGGTTACTTCAAAACATGTGATGAGGTACCTTAAGGGTACATTAGATCAAGGTCTCAGTTATAATGGAGATAATAACTTCAGACTGATTGGTTATACTGACTTAGATTGGGATGGAAGTGTCTCTGAAAGAAAGAGCACTTTAGGATGTTGTTTCAGTCTAGGGTTAGCCATGATCTCATGGCATAGTAGGAAGCAATCAAGCATTACTCTCAGTACGGTAGAAGTAGGATACATTGTTGCATGTTCCGCCAGTTGTGAAGCCATATGGCTTTGGATGTTGTTGATAGATCTATTTGATCTCGAGATGGAAGCCACCATGATTCTTTGTGATAACCAAGTTGTATAAAGATGACAGAGAACCTTGTGTTCCATGATGAGTCGAAACACATAGAGATATAGTATCACTTCACTCATGATATGATGTAGAGAGGAGCTATAAAAATCCAATATGTTGGCATAGATGAACATGTTGTTGATGTGTTGACCAAGCCCTCGTCTTGTGTAAAGTTTGAGCACTTTCGAGAAAAGATTAATATAGTCCGAAAGGTCCTCCCTCGAAAGGGGGAGTAGTGTTGATGATACTATGGTATCCTGATCAGTAGTGGTAGCTCTGTTAGGATTTTATATCCTAGGGAATCTTTTTTATTCCTGGGAAAATCCTTTGGATCTGT
>ML803440.1:95024-125281 GCA_009831015.1 Picea engelmannii | reverse complement strand
TGTGAGAGCGCCACATTAGGTGGGGATGACATGGGGGAAACCACTTTTCTGGATCGCCCCCCACCGTTAAAGGAAGAAAGGTTGGGGGGGTCCAAAATGCACTAAGGACCGTCGATCTGGGCATTGCTGGATGTCCCTGCTGACAACTTGTGCAACAATTAGTCGCTATACGACAAAAAAGTCTTATATGTTAGAAACTTAGGATAAAAACATACAATGGGTAGCGCTAAGCTTACCTTTTTCCACTTTTACACCATGGTCTTATTTTCCTAAGCTAGAAGTACCAACTTTAATCAAACAAGGGGTATTTTTACAATCCCTTTCAACTTTTATTGAAATAAAACACTAACCTATCAACTAACCTAGGCATATAACATATTAATCAATCTTAGATTGTTGGATTAATTATTACTCTAACCTAACTAATTTGGCCAAGATTAAACTCTTTGACCAAACGTATTCACTAACCTATCAATCATAAATTCAAAAAGATTGATCATGATTATACAGTATGATTCAAACCAAATTTATTTTTCATGGGGTTTTGTATTTATTTTTATTTTTTTAAAATTTTGTCTTTTATTATTTTTTATACCCTCTTTTCATTTTTTCTATTTTTATCTTTATCTTTTCTTTTCTTTTCTTTTCTTTTTGTTTTTCTTTTCTTTTTGTAAATCATTTGCAGAATAAAATATTATTTACAACGAAATATGACTAGATGAAGAAATTCCAGTCACCAGGTGATACTATGAAATATAGGGTTATAACACAGTGAGTGCACTTAGCCAGTTCATGAGTCAGTCGAAACAGATGCATTGGGAAGCTGTGAAGCATGTGTTGAGATACATGCAATGCATAGTTGGACATGGCTTGAGATATGCTTCCAATGTCGACATGAGATTGCAGGGATATGTTGATTCTGATTAGGCAAGGAGCGCAGTGGACAGGAAGAGCACCTCCGACTATTGCTTCAGTTTGGGGTCTGCCATGGTTTCCTAGTGTAGCAAGAAACAAACTTTTGTGGCTTTGAGTACTGCAAAAGACGAGTATATTGCAGTCTGTATGGCAGTACACAAAGCAATGTGGCTTTGGAATCTCCTTGCAGGTTTGTTTGGGAAGATGTTGGATACCATTGTGATTCATTTCGATAGCCAGAGCTATGTGAAGCTCTCATAGAATCCAATATCTCATGATAGATTGAAACATGTTGAGATCAAGTATCATTACATTCAAGACATGGTGTAGAGGAAAGCAGTATTGGTGCAGTACATTCCTACAGATAAGAATATTGCAGATGTTCTCACCAAGACCCTTTCCAAGTCGAAGTTTGAGTACTTCAATGATAAACTTGGAGTGGAAGAGAATGCCCCTTTCACTAAGAGGGAGTGTTGATGATTGCAGCTTCATGAGACATTCTCCATGGAGTACTCCTCGATGGACTGAGATGGGTTGAATTGTAATGATACTCCTCGATGGACTAAGTTGAGTATGACACTTATTGATGGATTGATAAGTTGTATTGGGTTGGTGCCCACGACCCTTGGCTTGTATCCCATGTGGTTGGGATATTGTATTGGGTTGGTGCTCAACGCCCCTTGGATTGTAGCCCATGTGTTTGGGATACTGCACTAGGTTGGTGCCCAACGACCCTTGGGTTGTAGCCCATGTGGTTGGGACATTATAGGTTGCAGTTCATCGATCTCTAGTTGGTTGTAGCCCCTAGAAGCATTGGACAGGTCCATATTGGTTGTATCCATGTGTGACATGATGGAGTATACCTTTCACTGTGATGTCAAGAGAAGGAAGAAGGCTCGAGCCTGGCACATAAGACAAAAGGTTTAAGTCAGCCCCTGCTAGAGACACCACTTGGATGTGACAGTTCACACCTTGGACATGTATATATAGGAGAGTTATCTCCCATTTGTAACACATCAATCAAATATCATTCTCTCTTATGTATTGTACTAATGCACTATCTTGAGGAGTTGTAGCACTATACTTCTTCTGCTCTTGTATCTTCTCTTAGACGAATATATAGTGAAAGGTTGAGTTTTCTTCCCTTCTGCAGAAGGGTTTCCGAGGACAAATTATTGTGTATCTTATGCATGGTTTTCTTCTTGTGATCCTAGTTATATACTGAAGTTATTGTATATGGTTTATGCTTCAGTTATTCTTCTACTAATATGAAATGGTAAATAAAGTTAAACAAATTGAAGCATAAAATTCTAACAAATAGGAAGTAGACCATTGATTTATGGAATGAAATAAGCTATCTGCCAACTGCCAACATGAAAAAATAGTTATATTTAAAAAATAGACCATCTACATAAGTTATGTTGTCGTCCTAATACACACCTATTGTTGATGATTGCAGCATCGTGAGACATTCTCCAGGACACGTTCTCCTCTGAGACTAAGTTGACTCGACCTGTGAGAGAGCCCATGTGTTGGGTGTGCCCATGTGATGGGTGTGTGATTCCTCTCTGGACTGAGATGAGACGATGTGTTCTCCTATGTGGGGTGAGGATGCCCATGTGATGGGTGTGCGTTAGAATATGGACTGAGTTGTTATGACGTGTGGTCTCCTACCTTGTGGACTCAGTTGATTCAGGCTTGAGATGGTACTCTAGATGATTCTCTTGTGGACTCAATGAGATAGAGATTTGTTGAGTAGGACGTCCATGTGGTTGAGCATAGCTGGACGTGCTCCTAGTGGTTGATCACTAGTGGATGTGTGAGATCCCTTTCTATATTGTATGAGAGTAAGATTTACCTGTAACCCTAATTGTGATGTAAAGGGTACAGGTCGGCTCCACCATATGTAAAATATAATTAATTTTTATTGTAATAATCAATTATTTTCTAAGGTATTAAGGTTGGCCATGTTGTGCCAATAGAAACCACTTTTGGTTTGTCCAGTCTAGTATAAATAAAGGTGATTTCCCCATTGAGGAAACACACAAATCACTTGTCATTTGGAAATTTCAGCAAGTACATTTCTAAGGATGAAGTGCACACCTCTCTTGGGCGCAAGTTTCAAGGTAGTAGACACCCTCTTGTGTGCATTAGGGTTTCATGGTTGGAGGATATTCTCTTGAGAATATAGAAAAGGATTGTTGGGTTTTTATCCCTTGTTGAGAAGGGTTTTCCCAAGATATTTCTTGTGTTCTTGTGCATGGTATTTGTTCTTGTGATCTTGGTTATTGCAACAATTGTGAATGGTGTAGCTGCATTTGTTTATGGTTAAAGTACATGAATAAAATGAAATAAACATCATGCTTGAGCCCAACATAGTGAATATTCAACATGGTATCAGAGCATATGTCTTGAAGAACCCATTGCACAAGCATTAAATCCAGTCGTCCTCCTTTCTGCAATTTTGTATGCTCTTCTAGGGTTTATGAGAAAAAGCTATGACCCTCCTTCTTTTTCAAGTTTCAACACTTTATACTTGGAATTTGGGGCTAAAATTGGAATAGGAGAGTACGACTTCCTTCAGTGCACCTCCAGAGACTCTTAGAGTGCAATTCTGAGAATTTTGGATTTTTGGCCCTAGGGTTTCGCAATTTTCTGCAGAAAATTCAGATCTAGGGTTTTTGTAGCTCATTGAAGGAGATTTTCAGCTCACCAGTGTTATTCTAACTTTCAAGGCTTATTTTTGGCATTCATAAGCCCAACAAAACCTAAGTTTTCTATCGTATCCTAGCCGTTAGGTTTTCTAGCCCAGTTGGTAAGGGTTTGTGAAGAATCTGAAAATATGATGAACAAAACCTTGGTGGAAGATAGGCTTCATGGATCAAGCAACTTCAGTTCCTGGAAGTCAAGAATTCAGGTCACCTTTGAAGAGGAAAATCTATTGTGGGTGATACAAAAAAAAGGTTTACTAGAGACAGCTACCGATGAAGAGAAGGAAGAAAGGAAGGAAGATGACATAAAGTCAAGGAAGATAATCATCTACTTAGTAAGAGATCATCTCTTGCCTCGTATTGCCAACATGAAGACAACTTATGAAATGTATGAAGCATTGAAGAATATGTTTGTGAGTAAAAACACCCTCAGAGCTCTTACATTGAAGGGCCATCTTCAAAATATCAAAATGACCAAAAGGTGACACCGTTGTTATCTTCTTCATGAAGATGTCAAAGATCAGAGATCAGCTACATTCAATTGGAGAAATTATATCAGACAAAGAACTTGTTTTGACCACTCTCAATAATCTTCCAAAACATTGGGAACCATTTCTTCAAAGTATCAGTGGTAGAGAACAACTACCTACTTTTGATCATCTATGGACAGACTGTACCCAGGAAGAAATCAGACTTATAGCTATAGGAGTGGAAGACTCCCCTCATGATGACAATCATGCTCTTGCACTTCATACAAAGAAAGGAGGAAGAAACAAAAGAAACTTCAGTCAAACATTCGAAGACGAGAAGACTTCACCTGCTTTAGGTTATCACAGAAAAGACATGTCAAAGGTCCAGTGCTTCAGATGTGATAAGTATGGACACATTGTGAGAAATCGTCCTGCCTGAAAGAAAGAAAGGAAATATGCTTCCACTGATGACATGGATCCAGACCCACCTCAAAAATATGAATACATGAGAGATGAGAATTTCTTCCTCTAACCTTTCTCAGGAAGACTAATTACAAGATTGAGCATGATTGTAGACTATGGTAAGTTTTTGTACTACAATCCTTATTTGATTAACCTATAGTTGCTTGCATTATGATAATGAAGGGTATTATCCCTGGTGTGGGAGCCCTCTTGTCTTGGACCATTATCCCTAATACGAGAGTCCAAATTTTCTTGGTTGATTATCATCCTAGTGCAAGAGACCAACAAAGTACTGTAGAGTCAGTAGAGGACTTAAGAAGACATGAGATGCCTTCAGATTAGAAAACAGGAAAAGGAAGGTGTATATCCTTCAGAATTCAAACAACGTCACTTGACTCAGAGGGAGTCAAACTATTTGAGAAGAAGGAAGAGATAAATACCTTCTCCCCTTCATCAATTCAGAGGGAGACAACCAATGTTCCAATTGATCCAGTTGCTCCAATTAATGCTCCTAGAAACATTGCAGTAGGCCATAAAAGACATGCATGGGCTCGAAAAACTCTGTAGGATGTAGAGGGGCATGCAACTCCTCAAGGAACATTCTGAGAGAGTAAGAGACCAAAGAGATTTTCGAGCTATTTTTCATCCATGAGCCACATCATTGATATTGATCCTTCTTGTCATGAAGAATCAACAGGTCAGCAGGTATGGCAATATGCGATGGCAGAAGAGTATTAGTCCATCTTGAACAATGATGTGTGGGATATTGTTCCGAGACCATAATGGAAGTCTGTAGTAACTTCCAAGTGGATCTATAAAATCAAGCATGCAACTGACGAAAGTGTCGAGAAATACAAAGCAATATTTGTAGCCAGAGGATTCTCACAAGTGGAGGGAATTGATTAAGAGGAAACATTTGCTCCAATATCCTGATACACCTCCATCTGTACTATCATTGCACTAGCTTCATTCATGGGTTGGAAACTACATCAGATGGATGTAAAGACAACATTTCTCAATGGTGATATTGAGGAAGATGTTTACATCAAGCAACTAGAAGGATTTGTGATACACAACGAGAAATCTCATGTGTACAGGTGGAATAAAGCCTTGTATGGACTAAAGCAGGGACCTCGTTCTTGGTACGAGAAGATGGATGGATTCTTGATGAGTTTGGGCATCAACAAAAGTGTTCTTGATCCAAACCTATATTATCACATTGTTGGTGACGAGTACCTGATCTTGGTCTTGTATGTGGATGACTTATTCCTCATTGGTTCATAAAAACCTATAGTTGAGTGCAAGAGAGCATTGACTTCTGAATTTGAGATGAAGGACCTGGGTATGATGCACTACTTCTTGGGACTAGAAGTATGGCAGAGGACTAATGAGATTTTCCTTAGTCGAGGAAAATATACAGTGGAGATATTGAAGAAGTTCGGTATGACAGACTGAAAAACCATGCCTACACCGATGGTGATGGATTTGAAGAAAATGAACAATGCTTCTATTGATTTAGGCGAGATTGATCCACATTTATACCGACAATTGATTGGATCATTGATGTATCTAGTTAACACCAGACCTGAAATATGTTATGCAGTGAATGTACTTAGTCAGTTCATGAATCAGTCGAGACAGACTCACTGGATAGCAACAAAGAATGTATTGAGATATCTACGAGGAACAGTTGGACATGGCCTGAGATATGCCTCCAGTGTAGACATGAATTTACAGGGATATGCCGATGCAGATTGGGAAGGGAGCGCAATAGACCGAAAGAGAACATTCAGTTGTTTCTTTACCTTGGGGTCTGCCATGGTTTCATGGTGCAACAGGAAACAGAGTTTTGTGGCCTTGAGTACCGCAGAAGCAGAGTATATAGCATTGAGTGTGGCATTCCACGAAGTAGTGTGGCTTCACAAACTCCTGACATATTTATTTGATCATGATATGGATACTACCATTATTCATTGTGATAACCAGATTTGTGCGAAGATCTCCAAGAATCTTGTGTTTCGCGATAGATTGAAACACATTGAGAAAAAATATCATTATATCAAAGACATGGTACATAGGAAAGCAGTACACGTGAAATACCTTCCTACACATGAGAAGATTGCAGATATCTTCAACAAACCACTTGCCAAGACGAAGTTAGAGTACTTCTGTGAGATACTTGGGTTGGTGGAGAATGTCTCCCTAGCTAAGAGAGAGTGTTGATGATTGCAGCTTCGTGAGACATCCTCCAAGACACATTCTCCTCTGAGACTGAGTTGAGTCAACTTGTGAGAGAGCCCATGTGTTGGGTGTGCCCATGTGATGGGTGTGTTGTTCCTCTCTGGACCAAGATGAGATGATGTGTTCCCCTATGTGGGGTGAGGATGCCCATGTGATGGTTATGAGTCAGACTCTGGACTGAGTTGTTATGACATGTGGTCTCCTGCCTTGTGGACTCAGTTGAGTAGAGCTTGATATGGTACTCCAGATGATTCTCCTGTGGACTCAGTGAGATAGAGATCTGTTGAGTAGGATGTCCATGTGGATGAGCACAGGTGGACGTGTCCCTAGTTGTTGAGCACTAGTGGATGTGTGAGATCCCTTTCTATATTGTATGAGAGTAAGATTTACCTGTAACCCTAATTGTGATGTATAGGGTATAGGTCAGATCCATCATTTGTAAAAGATAATTAATGTTTATTTTAATAATTAATTATTTTCTGAGTTATTAAGTGTGTCCCTATTATTCCAATAGACCCCACTTTTTGTCTATCCAGTCTAGTATAAATAAAGGTGATTTCCCCATTGAGGAAACACACAAGTCACTTGTCATTTGGAAATTCCAGCAAGTACATTTCTAAGGATGAAGTTCACACCTCTCTTGGGCACAAGTTTCAAGGTAGAAGAGCACCCTCTTTTGTGCATTAGGGTTTCATGGCTGGAGGATCTTCTCTTGAGAATATAACAAGGGATTGTTGGGTTTTTCTCCCTTGTTGAGAAGGGTTTTCCCACAATATTTCTTGTGTTCTTGTGCATGGTATTTCTTCTTGTGATCTTGTTTATTGCAGCAATTGTGAATGGTGTAGCTGCATTTGTTAATGGTTCAAGTACATGACTAAAATGAAATAAACCTCATGCTTGAGCCCATCATAGTGAAAATTCAACACCTACAAATGTGGAGAAGTCTCCAACCTACTTGGTGTGTCCTTGGAGGCACAAAACTGAATCCAGACCCACTGTTACCTCAATCTGGACTCCTTCCATCTAGGCTCACTCCTAGGGAAGCCAAGGGGGGTAGACCCTATTAAAATATGTGAATGTTTTATTATAATTCTAGGAGTTAATTAAATTGTTGATTAATGATACCCAACCCAATGACAAGCAAAAATGAAAAATGCAATCTTTTAGTGACAAACAAACCTTTATTTATTAAACCACAATTGGACCAGTGCCTAATAATTCCACTTATTCCAATATATATAAAAGAATGATAAGTTCACAAGAATAAAACAAATTAAGAACTATCTACACAATGAATAAAAAAATAACTTTATACAATTACTTTAAAACAATGAATAAATAAAGAAAGCTTATAACTAGGTCAATATAAATATTTACACATGAAAATAAGTTGCATAAAAATGAATAGAATGTAAATACTTGAAAATAAATTGCAAGGAAATATAAATGTTGTGCAAGTGTGTAGGTTACTTTTAATTAATTTTAAGTCTCTCTTTAACTTAGGGGTTTAGATGTGAAAGTTGCAAGCCTGAGCTATGTGACTACCCCAAGTCCTTTTCCCTTAGCCAAGAGCTAATGTTGGGTGCTCAATAAGAGAACAACAAGGTTCTCCCCTAGCTCCATAGTTCAAGTCCAAAGTGTTTGGGCGCTCAACAAGGAGGACACTTAGTTTCTTGAAATCATCCCCAGCTTCAACCCCTTCTAGCCTCCATAAGTCACCTTATTTTAGTGGCCAAACAATAATAGAAATGGGTTCCTAATTAAACTATCCACTCAATCTTTTCCCCTTTATTATTATCCAAGATCCACAAAGTGGAAAGGGGAGGGAATATGAGACAAAGGTGAGGTAAATTTTGTTTACTTTGCAAAATAAAAGGAAATTTTAAACACTATCCATCACGATTTTGCAAGATGTCATAGTCACTCACATGCAAGGTGTGGGAAAACAAAAATTAATTAAAATAAATAACTTAAACAAATTAACCACACTACTTTGGCACAAGGTGGAGGACAAAGCCTTCCGATTTTGTGGCAAAGGTGGACAAAGTTAACTAAAGAAAAAATCAGAAAATTATTTCTAATCCTAATCGACACAATTTTCCAAGAATAGCAGAGCCAAGCATAATGCAAAGTGTGGGAAAAAATTATTAAAATTATTTATAGATTTTAAACCTGGAAATAAATAGAAAGCGCAAGCCCAAGAGACTCTCTTGGGCTACTTACAATAGCTTTAGAAAGTGAGAGAGAGAGAAGAGCTTTGTACCAAATCTTAGTGATGTTCTCTTGAGCCTCTAGTTGTCAATTTTGGGTAGCACCTCCTCTTTTTTTGGTGAAAACCTGCATAAAAAAACAAATAAAGCTTGTTGGAAAATGCTAAAAATCACCAAAATATGTTACTTTTATGTTAGCATATGTACACAAATTTTTACAGAAAAAAATATGAACTTGAAAATTGGAATTTTTAGCAAGATTATGATGATTATATGTTCATAAAATAAACAAATAAAGGGTTGAAATTAATACAGAAATTTGATTGAAGAAAAATGAAGCATTTGGAGCTCCTCCAAGATTTGGCAACCTGCAAATTTGTAAACCCTTACTACAAAATGAGTCAAGAAGGTTATATCCTTTAAGAGGCCTACAAAATACTTTGTAAACTCTAATAAAAGCAAATCACATAAATCTATAGCAATACTACTACAAATTTATCCCTAGCAAAATACTTTGATTAGGGTTCTTCAAGTAAAACAATGTGAAGCAAGAATAACAAAACCTACAATGTTACCTCACCAAGAGAAAATATCACACAAGAGTAGCCAATAGAACCAATAATTCATCATGAAAGCACCAAATAACACCAAAATATCCTCCAAAGCTTCACTGTATTGCTCCAAGAAAGGTTACCAAGTGGCACCAAAATTACAAGAGACAAATGGGAGAGAATGAGAGAGTGGAGAGAGATTTTGGTATAATATGTTTGCTGTGAAAACTCATGTCAAAATGAGGAGAAGGGGCTTCCTTTTAAATTAGGGAAAGATGAGAGACCCCTCTTGGATGAGTTACAAGGGTCACCCATCCAAGAGAGAGAGAACAAGTCAAGGGGGGGTGCACTTTTAGGGTTTTGGAGTGAGTTAGGGTTTCAGGGGTGAGATGTGAGCAGGGGAAACCCATTTCCTTTTTTTCCAAATCTTTGAATAGGCTCTAGGAGGGGCACACTTAGGGTTTTAGGCCCTCTCTCACTTTGAATTTTACTTTTCCCTAAGTTCATGAAGAAGGGGGGAGCCCCTCTTACTAGGGAGACTCAACTTAAGTTGTTAACTTGACTTGGGGGGTTCTTCTAAGTGTATTTTCACTTTTTCAACTTAGGAAATACATTATAAAACATTTCCCCACTTCTTTCTTGACTTTAGTCACTTACAATTTTTGGCTTTTTTTACCTTAGCCAATTATTTGTTGACTTTTGACTGACTTGGACTTCTCATGGACAACGACCTAGAAAAACTTATCCAATTGAGTTTAAACTTGGTCCAAGGGTGTAGGGGTTCATAATCCATTTTATTTGAGTACTCACGCCCATATACAAAATCCACAAGGACCAAATTTTTACATTTTTCATTCAAAATAATTAAAATTTCTAATTTACAAAAAAAATTAATTATTAAAAAATCCTATCAAAACCTAACGGAATTCCACAAGACTCTAGGAGATGTCTAGCATGGTCATTATAAACATATTTAGACCTTAGTCACACACCGGGATCAATCATTAGAACACCTTTTACCACTTTGGAGGATTACTAAGTGAAAAAATCAAGAGTAAAAATCACTAAAAAGCAAGATTAATTACCTGAGGAAAAAAACACACTCGATGAAAGGACTTCCCTAATGATAAAGTCCTAGGAAACTAAATAAAACTTGAACCATGCTAACATATTACAAAATTATCCCACGTAGGGGAGTAGACATTCCTTGGACAGAGAAGGAAGTGTTGGGGGGGGAGGGGGGGAATTGCCCTGTTGGGCCATAAGTATTCAAACTTGTCATACCACAAGTTACACATCTTCATGGTACATGGCGTTGACACCTAGTTGAAATAGGTGGTCAACAAGTTCTAAAACTATAAATTAAATTAAGTGTGAAGAATGAATATACGTCCAAAACACTAAACTAAGATAAAGTCTATGACATATTAAGTAGTGAAAAAGAAGAAATAATTATTCCAATTTATATTTACTTTTCCTTCATCTTTACACCATCACAATTCCCCATTAGCCTCCATGTGGTTGAAGAGCAGGAGTTGAAGACAGAGGTAACTATGAAGATAAAACCAAACATGAAGCCCCTGTCACTAGACCCCTGGTGAGGGTTACCATGGTAGTAGATGGGGTGGCATCTTACCGCAATCATCATCATCATCAAAAAGAGAATTCTCCAATTGTTCAAAAACCAATGCTCCATCTTCCAAATTATCCTCTAAATTGTTGTCCCATGTTTTATATGCTTTATCCATGTTTGATGACTCGCAATATTGGGACATCAATTGCAAGTTGTAATTCACATAAGCCAAGCTCTTTGACCAATTTACATTCAACATGTTTCTTCTAACACTATGGACGAAATTGTATATGCTCCAACACTTCTTTGCGGACAAAGTGTTCACCACCTGTGAAAGCACCCGTGTCGCCAAACATTATAGTTATGGGGAAGAACCACCATGCATGTTCCACCACTCAAGAAAAGACAAACTCCCTTGATCTCTAATTGCATGGTTGGTCCCAAAGGAATGGTTTCCTCTGATGTAGTGGATCAATTGTTATTGTATAGTATCATACTCCTCCTCATCGAGGACTAAAATGTTGAATTCTTTCATATAACTATCCTTAACCTATGGATCCTGGTGTAGTTTTCTCTTCACCCCACCACCAAGTGTTGGTGCTTGTAGCCATGATGGATGATATGTTTTGGTGTAAGAACAAATGTTAAGACATGTAGTGGAATATTTAGTTTTTTCCCATCGTTTTTCCACCTCTATACGACAATGATTATACAAGGTCACATCTCTAGGATCAACAATGTCCTTAATTTGGCCTAGCATGGTGTCCATATACTCATACACTTCCCCAATTACTTGCTAATTTGAATCTGCAAACTGAACCATGTTATAAATTAGCTTGGATAACTATAAAACATAACTAACTTGTGACTAAAAATGACCACCAAGAATAGTTTCTCTCACTACATTATCACTATCTCTACTAGTACGCAAGTCAACCCACTAATCACTCATGACCATAGCATCCAAATCTCGTCTCACCACTAATAGGTGACTGGAGGGGAGGAAATAACTATCAAATCTAGTCTTTGCAATCTTAAGTAGTTTCAATCTAGAGTAAGTGCGATAAAAGAAATGGACCCTTGCATGCCTAATGATGAATTTGATTAGATTTTTCCCTCTCTTGTACAAGTCATTAATCCATCCATAGTATCTATGCTTGACAATATCATTCATCAAAAATTTTAATGTGTGCACCCTATTACCCCCCTGGGTTATGGGTAACTAAGGATATTATGTCTCGAGGCCCACAAGTAGCAGACATAGAGTATTGAGAGCCAAACTGTCTAGCAGAGCTTGGAGGATCCCTCTTTTTCATCAGCACTTCGTCGTTCATTGTTAGTAGTAGAGAAACATCCACCACATCAACTTTCTCCAAGAAGACAACAATTCTTGCTTCATGAGGTAACAAGTCTGGTATCATGGTAAGTATAATTTTAATATTTAAAGCATTTGAGCATGTTGCAAAGAATCTTGATTATAGAACATTTGCTTGGAATTTATACCTTTTGCCTAGTTTCACCTTGGCAAGCGACATGGTCTCCTAGTAAGTAGGTCACCCTCAGGAAAAGGGGTCCTACTGGGTGGTTCTTTGAAAGGGTCATCGTAATATTCCCGTCCATACTTACTGTTATATATAAATAATAATAAAAGAAAAAGAAAAAGAAAATAATAATTATAATTTAAAACAACAAATTAAAAGTCATAACCCTCGATAAAAGTCATATGGGACATTATATAATGGGCCCCCATCATTGTAATAAGCATCAATTTAAAAACATTATATATATATATATATATATATATATATATATATATATATATTATACCTTATCTCTTTCTGTGTTCGTACCATTGGTATCCGAGTGAGTTCGTACTTGTTCCTCTTCCATCCTCAGTCCATACGTTATACATACCAATCCACCATACCATTTGTTCATTGCTCTCGTGTACATCCACATCCTCCACTGTACCATCCATTCATTGCGTCCTCCCCTTCTTGGACCACACCCTATCCCATGGCCCACACCTTATCCCGTGCCCACAATTTTTCCCTACTTGTGCCTTCTCCCTGTCGTAACAATCCTTGTCCCCAGCCTGTTGTCGACGTTCTCCATCCATCTACCCATGAAATCCCCCAACAATCACTGCCCCAATCCTCGTTGTCCTGTCAACCCTGTCTCCCATGTCCCCTCAGATTATCCACTTCATCATATAGTCGTACAATTCTAATAAAAAGCCACGACCCTTTAAAAATAAAAAAAATAAAACATAAATTCATAAATGATTAATTTTTTATAAAGATCAACTTATAAGTTAATATAATATTAACTTTAAGGATAGATTTTTTTAATATAAAGCATCTATCAACCTAAATTCCATTCAAAAATTACACAGAAGTATCACCTCCAGGTACTAGGAAGATGTTAGAGTTAAGAAACCACATTGATAAAATAGAACAAGAATGTAAAAATGGTCGACAATCACTCGAAAAGGAAATACAAAAAATCGTGATGAGCTAACAGAGGAAATAAGTATTATCAATGAGGCACTCAAACAGGAGCTATCACAAAACCTTAAAGATAAAATTGTCGCAGAAGTAGGGGTTGAATTTCAACAAGGCATAGCCAATCTAAAGCAAGATCTTAAAGACAACATTTTCGCAGAGGTCAGGATTGAACTACAAGGAGGCATAAAAAACTTAAGACAAGAGATAACAGTGAAATTGAAGAAAAGCCTAGACATTATAACACAATATCATGAAAAAAAACATAATGAGCTTTTAAATCTTATAAAACACCAAGGACATCAACAACCCACCTAACCACAACCAAGTTCTTCAAGCACATCTAACACACCACCTCCACCACCACCTTCCTAGAATTCAATAATAAATTCCCAACCGATTGCACAATATCAACCCTTAATGATATATCCTCCCAAAGCCGAAATAAAACTCTCAAAATACAATGGAAGCGATAACCAATGTGTGGCCTAGTTTAACAAGACTGAAGAGTATTTCCATATATATATAATGTTACAACAGACAAAGAAAAGGTTAAATATGCATCCATGTATCTCAAAGGCGATGTGTACAATTGGTACCAGTGGTGGAAAGGAATAACTCAAGCATACGATTGGAATTCCTTCAAAAATGATTTTTTTAAAAGATTCCAGGGAATCATTGAAAATGATTTTTTCTCAAAACTCACCAGGTTACAACAAAAAGGGCAATGTAGATGAATTTATGCATCAATGGGAAGCTCTTGCTACACGAGTGTTTGTACTATCTAGTAATAAATTACTATAGTCTTGCGTGGGAGGTCTAAAGCCACATATCCAAGACGAATTAAAATTGCATGAGGTTATGACTAACAAAATGGCAAGGCACAAGGCAAAAGAAGATGAAAACAAGCTAGAAGGCCAATCAAGATTCGACAAGGTTTATTAAAGAAGGATCGTACCTGAGACCACAAATACAGAAAACAAAAAATATATACCATCAAACCTACGAGACAATAAAATAAGAAGCTTGGATGCCCAAAGAATAAAAGAAGGAAAATGTAAACACTGCAGAGAGAAATGAGACCCAAGACATATGTGCGACATAGAAGATAACTCAAAAAAATTATATACATGTAAAGCAAAAAATGATGATGAATCAGAATGAGAAGAGTTAGAAAGTGAAGAAGACAAGAACCCCTAAAACATCACATCAGACTTCGAAGGTGACAACACACCAAAGATATTGCTTACAACCATCACAAGCATCAGCCAACCATAAACTTTTATTTTAAAAGGACATATAAAAAATGGTAATGTGTTGGACCTTGACCAAGTTTTGGGAGTTTCTTGGTCATGTTGACCTATCTTGGGACTTCGACAGCCTATTGAAGGAGGAGCGCAAGACGAAGCGAAGATCACGGGATCTCGACCCCCTTTTGGATCCTTTTTGGGATTTTGGGAATATGTAACGAGAATGGGATGTCGGCCCATGGGTTTACCCATGTTTAGGTCTATTTTGTATGTATAAATAGAAGGCTAGGAAATGTAGAAAGGGAAGTCAAGTTGAATAGTATATCTATGTGATGTAGGCTAAGTGCCAAGAGTTGGATCTGTGTGATCAGGGCTTGGTGCATTCCATGTAAGACTTGTGGAGCTGAGTGTAAGTCCTTGTGGGAGACTATAGAAGGCTTAGTGATGTAATGCAAGGAAGAAGGATCTAGCGAGCTGCGTAGATATTTTGTCCTGTGCGGAGTAAGGGTTTTGATAGATTTGTGCTTGTATACAATTGACTGAAGACAATAAAGAAGAAGACTTGGTGGACATAGCCCCAGGGTGGGGGTGAACCACATAAACGTTGTGTTATCTTGCTTTGTTCTTTGTATTTATGTGATTTAAATGTTATATGATAGGTGCTTGGATATCTTTAGATAGATCTGCTTATGCTTAGTGCTAATGATGTATAAGAATGTTAGATCTAATCCATATGAATGTGTTGAGTGCCTGATCTGACTCAACTATTGATGATAAGTGCTTAAATATAATAGATTAGTGTGAATACTACGAAGCCCTGTTCTATCAGTGAAGTAGTTATTGATTATATATTGAGGAACTGACAATGTTAAGTTCTCTATTAAGTTGTATAATCACAGATCTGTGTCCCAGCTAAGGTTGTAAACACTTGAGTCTTGTAACCACCCCTGCCTCTACCTCGGGTGAAACTTCATCTGCTTCGCAGGTGTTGGGGAAAGGGCCGGTAGTTAGGGCTTTGTTGGTGCATTGTTGTAGCATTGAACCCTGGGTTAGCCCCTGTGCCAATAAATGGTTCCGTTGTCGGGAATAAAATTATGATTATTGGCAACTGAGGAAGAAGAAGCTTTATGCAAAAAGTTGACCTGAAAGCTCTATGCGTAGATCTGTGCCCTAGTGCGCAATGTTCTACTTGATCTATAAAGCTCTGTGCTGAAGGAAAGGGGTCGAATCTGAAAGAAAGAAACCTGATCTGAATAAAAGAGGTCGAATCTGAAGAAAAGAAGCAGGATCTGAATGCTTTGTGCTCTAAGAAAGGTAGAAGTGAGGACATTTGATTAAAAGAGGTAAGATCTGCAAGCTCTGTGCTCTGATAAAAGTAAGAATAGTTAAAAGTTTTAGATCTGAAAGCTTTGTGCTCTGTGGAAGTAAGATAAGTGGAAATTTTTTATTCTAGAGTATGGATCTAGGTATGTTTAATAGATTATGTCCTAGCTTGAAGACTAGAGCATTAATAGATGAAAGAACGGTTGATATGAGTAGATCTGATAAGAATAGTGAAAGATGTGTTATACCTATGCATAGAAAGAATGTTTGGAATAACAAATGGATGCAGGATCCTAGAAAGAATTTGTTGCAGGTTAGCTACCATGATCCTAGTGCGCAGTACCAACAGAAAATATGGGGATCATTTAAGAGAAAGAGAGGATTAACCCTCTGTTATAGTTGCATAAGACCGAGACATCTTGCTAAGGAATGCCCTGGTGGAAGACCTAGTTGTCTTTGTTGTAAAGCAATGAACCATGAAGTATTGGATTGTCCTAGAATGATTGCTAAGCTTGAAAGAATGAATCTGAATCAAGAAAACCCTAAGGTAGATCCAGAACTAGAAAAACCTCAGAAAGAATTCAAGAAAGTATTGCTACATATGAAAGAAACCTTGAATGACCACCAACATGTTAGGTTATGAGAGATCGTTAAAGAAAAGAATGCATCGAAGTAAGGATAGGAGACTTCGACATTGATTATGTTCTAGATGAGGAAACACAGGTGAATATCATGACAGAGAGAACTTGGGAAGCTATAAGAAGGCCTGCTATGATTCCTTCATTAGGAGGACTAGGGTTATTCAGAGGAAAATTGGTAACCCTGTGTGGAAGGCTCACTCAGATACCTATCACTGTCAATGGAACTTCGACAGAGAAAGATTTTGAGATTATTCAATTTATTGAGGACAACGCCCCATTTACCATGTTAATAGGAAAACCTTGGATTGACAAAGATCAAGCTAGAACAAAGGAATAAGAAGAAGTTTTGGAGCAGAAGAAGCAAGAGTTAAAATATTCCATGACCAGAAAGATCGCACAGTTGATTGAGGAACAAGAGAACAGATCGAAGCTATTTGACACTAGAGACCTTGATGTCGAAGCTGTAAGAGCATTAGAGAACTCATAGAAGACTAAAGTACCTATCTCAGATAAAGAAGAGGTATTACCCTTGAACCCTAGGGAAGAATCTCAATAACACAAAGTGACTAAGACCATAGAAGATAAGAATCAGAATGGAAAACGAACTACCGAGATGAAGCTCACTGGAAAAAAGGCTAGAAAGCTAAGTAAGAAAAAGCCTAAGATTGGAAAGTTATAGAAGGTGTCAGGGGGGAATTCCCAGACAGAAAAATTGCAGAATTGGAGCTTTGTCGGGATATCAGAACAATGACACATGGCACTTCGCCATGGCGAAGCAATACAGCCGTTGGGGATGATATATCCGTTCGACTCTCGCTCAGAACGGGTTGGAAATCATTTACAGCTCGACACCAGACATTTGGACTGCACCATAACAGATAGAACAAGAGTTAATGAGGCTTCATACCCGTTACAAGTGAATCATTGCCAAGTTGCCTACTTAGCCCATCACACCATGCACGAAGAACACTTTTGCTAATTGATATTTTGAAGCCCACAGACTAAGCGAAGTGTATACAGTTCTTATTACGTGCTTGTTGTTTATCCTCGTACAGTGTCTGAGATAATCATGACTCCGATAAATTTTAATCCTGAGCGCCTATGTCCAACGAGCTCACCGAAGTTGAAGAATCAATAACGGAAGTTCTCCTTGACTTAATGACTAAAAGAGTCATGTCAAAGAAAGGAGTATATACAGGTGTACAAGCATTGTCGATGAGAGGATTTCTGACCTCTCCGTCCACTGCTCAAGCTGGACCATCCCGACCAGTAGACGAAAAGCAAACTAAGCACAGAGATGATCTCATGAATGCCAAGTTGATTCCGAGTATTTTGCCTGGCTATCTACCACCACTAAGCGGTGCAATCAATCGAGACAGTGTGCCTAGAGAGTTTGAGTACACTTTGGTCAATGCACACCTTCCGAAGGGGATATGCGTAGTGCATGCCGACCAAGATAAAATAGCAGCGTTGAATTTTAGTGACTTCAACCTTGGCGATAGGAAGGTTTACAACATGCTCGCCCCACATAAGTATCTAACCAAGACCAAAGGAAACAATTCAAAGATTATCCCTCAATCATGGACGATGAACCTTGCACAGTCCACATTGCTCAACGTCATGAAGATCCTGCACTTCGAAAGGCATCAAGAAGTAAACACATGCGTCAAGTTGTTGCTATCCTGTTACCATGGTAGATACTTGTGTTTGAACCATCGTATCATAGTAGATTCGACGTTGATCAATCAGATCACAGGGCTAAGCATGCAAGGCCTTGACCCACAGGAGCTCTACCCCGGAAAGACCACGGATCACGCTCTCGCCCAGAATATAAAGGACACTTACGAAAATGTAGAGAAGGGCATGCGAGGCTACAAGGTAGCTTCTATCCAGAGCGACCCAGTGCTCTTAGCCTGTCAATTGATCATAGGAAAATTGGTGTGAAATAATCGACCCACCCAAGTCAAGGGGTTCGTAGTCGACCTCGCAGGGAAGTGCGCAGAAGGACTTCAGATGAATTGGGCACAGTACCTGGTAAACCAGTTGGAACTTGACTGTAGGGAAGCGCAGGATCAAGGATATAAGATCCACTTCATCTGGCTTCTCATACTAATCTCTTTCATCGCATGGGAGATGCCATAAGGTGTGACCTTCCTGGACATCGAGCCGTTTGAACCTTTGGCCGCGAAGTGCAGTACATTGTGGTACTCCAGTGACATGAACAAGAAGTGGCATTCAAATTCCATGTTTGATATGTATTACAACCAGTTGAAGGTAGCCATCCAGTCCGAGCCGCGTATGACCCTGAACACTCTCCACAGGTTCAGGCCCTCGATGAAATTCATCATAGACGACCATCTCATCTATATCACAGCACACATTGATGAGCATAAACAACAACTGCAATCATACTACAAGTTGACGGAGGAGGATTTGGAGAAAATCACCAAGGAATGGTTGAAAAACCTACTTATCCTAGCAGACCCCACAGAGATATCTGATATTGACAGTCCCGAAGCAGTGCATGATACCCCTGGACCCAGCAAGACAAAGAAGAATGGGGACACCCAAGATGTAAGCAGTACCTCTGTGAAGAGTGCTTCCATCTCAACAGAGAAAGGAGGAGATGGCGGCGAGATAGATGGCGCAGAAGTTGAACAGAAGAAAGGCGAGGTTACACCGCCTAGAAATGAGGAGGACCCCTCGTAGAAAAGAAAGGTTTCCCCACCGAAACCATCATCCTAAAAAAAAATGAAAGCCACCAAGATGAAATTTGAGACTACCCTCACATCAGACGACTTCGACTTTATCGTTGCAGCCCTGAATGATGCTTCATTGGAGATAGTAGAGAAGCAAAAAGATAAGCAGGAGGAGGTGTTCACTCGGATTAAGGACGAGCTCCAAGGAGTGAAATTGCAATCCAACCGCATAGTTTCCACTGTGCCTCTGTCAGCAGGAACAACATAACTAGGTGATGAGCCAACTCAACTATACTACATCGCTGATACAGTTGAAGCTCGCCTTCGACGAGCTCAGGAAGAAACAACACAAGCCACCTAGGCTTTAGTGAAAGTACAAAAATACCTTGAGTGCCAACGCAGTGCTACAGAATGAGAAAATCTTACTTTGCAAGAAAATGGGATGAAGAAAAAGCACAATTGCAGCAAAGCAAGGAACAGTTGCTCGCAGAGAAACTCGAAGTTAAGGAAATGGTCAACATAACACTTTGCTCTGTGATAGTTGTCAAAGTAATGACTGAAGAGGGAGTTCCATAGCAGGTGACACAACTTGAAGAGGTAATCCAACAACTCCAACAATGCATAGCAGACTTGGAGCTCCACACTGTACCCGAGACCCCTCAAGATGTAAGAGACCTTAGGGAAGCAACTTCCTGCAGCACAGTCGACAGATTAAAATCTCTTGCCTTGGAGTGCAAGTAGTTGAGTAACCGCAGCGCTCAGACCTATGAAAACCTCACTGAGAACCCTGAGTTATAGGTGTTGGAGTCGCAGCTCCAGGAAGCGAAGTAGCATGCAGACACACTTCAGGCATAGTTGAAGGCCTTGTCGGTCGTAGACAGAATGAAGAGGTATCATGAGAAACGCACAACCCATCAACAAATCCATATGATTCAAAGAAAAGTGATGGAAATAACTCAATGGCTTCAACCCGTGCAAGATAAGGCATACCTATTGTTTACAAAGGTTGAGAGCCAAGGAACAGAGCTAGAATAGGTCGTCATCATAGCAGAACAACACCTAGAAGGGCCAGTGAACGACGCAGAGATCCAAGAGTTCACCGAACAAGAGGCCACCGCTAAGTAGCAAGTCGAAGCAACTTGAGCCAAGCTCGAGGCATTCAAGGCAGAATTAAGTAGACCAGAGTGACTCGAGATGAGTCACAGGTGAGTGTTGGGGGCATGTTGGCCCTTGACCAAGTTTTGGGAGTTTCTTGGTCATGCTGACCTATTTTTTGACTTTGACAGCCTGTCAAAGGAGGAGCGCAAGATGAAGCGGATATCATGGGATCTCGGCCCCCTTCTGGACCCTTTTTGGGATTTTGGGAATATGTAACGCGAATGGGATGTCGGCCCATGGGTTTACCCATGTTTAGGCCTATTTTGTATGTATAAATAGAAGGCTAGGCAATGCAGAAAGGGCAGTCGAGTCGAATAGTATATCTATGTGATGTAGGCTAAGTGCCAGGAGTTGGATCTATGTGATCAGGGCTTGGTGAATTCTGTGTAAGACTTGCGGAGCTGAGTGTAAGTCCTTGTGCGAGACTATAAAAGGCTTAGTGTTGTAATGCAAGGAAGAAGGATCTAGCGAGCTACGCAGATCTTCTGTCCTATGTGGAGTAAGGGTTTTGATGGCTTTGTGCTTGTGCGTTGAACCCTGGGTCTACCCCTGTGCCAACATAATGTCACAGTACTAATCGACACAGGAAGTATCCACAACTTTCTCGACATAAATATTGAAATAAAACTCAAACTATTTGTATATTCAGTTCTAGAAATGAAGGTAATGGTGGTAGATGGAAAAAAATTGAGAATTTAGGGAAATGCCACAAGGTAAAACTCCAAATACAAAATTTCAATTTAGAATTAGATATACATCGTACCCTTGGGAGGAGTAAACGTGGTTTTGGGAGTCCAATGGTTACAAACACAGGGCACCTACTCTGAAATTTACCAGAAGCATTTCATTGAATTCAAGCGGAAAGGGAAAAGGTATAAGTTATATGGGTTTCAACCTCCCCAAACAGAAGTTGTGTCATCTCAATAGATGGAAAAGTTGATCTGGAAGGGAGCAACTATCTATTTCATCCAATGCCACCAGATGGAGACACAAGGATCAGAACAAGATAACTCCAGAACTGTAATGTCCCCCACCTCTGGATAAGAGGATTACAAAGACTTAGAAGTCTATATCTCCCCACTAGACTATAGTCTCATGAGAAAATGCAGAGTAAGAGGCTCCAAAGTTTTCACTCAGGAATAATGTTATAATTTTAAAGTGACTTTGGGAGAAAGGTGAAATAAGTGGAAAAAAGGCCACATGAAGAAAAGAAAGGAAAGGAACCATAGAAGGTGGTCAATTAACTCAAGTGGAAATTACATCAGAGGTATAAAAGAAAAGGAGGGAGCCTCACTCCTCATTCTTTTCATTTTCACTTTTGCATCTTGAGCTCTTGGGCTAAGGATGTTTTGAGGGTTTTGGGAGAACAAAACCTAGAGGTCAGCTCCGTGGTGAAATATTCCACCTTTCCTAATCCAAGCTTGGTCAAGGAGGTGGAAGATCCCTCCCTCAGTATTCTACTCAGTCACGGGTTGTTTCTACAGGTTAGAGGAAGAGAAGTGTGCACCAGTGGGGGTTTTCCAACAGAAGGGTGCACCATTTGAGGGAGAACAGTTCAATCTGAAGTGAGGAAGAGGCATTTGGGGGTGAGACCTATTGGGAAATGTTTTTTGTGCATAGGGAACCTTTCCTAGTACATTTTGGAGGAGTTTCCCTTGCATATATTTTATTTCGAGCTTGGCATGAGTTCTATAGGAGGAGGGTGCACTATAGAAAGTAGATTTAGTCATTTGGTGTAGATAAACACCTATATTCATCAATAAAATCAACTAAGGGGTTTCTCTTGCCCCGATCTACTATCCTTGGGGGTTTGGAGTGATTTGGAGCCTCAGAAGAGGAGGGATGGAATCTAGAGAAGCTACAACCAACAAAGAAGTGTGCAACTTAGCCAAACAGAGGAGTTCCAACATTAGAAGGGAAAGAAATTGATCTTATCTGTATATTCTTTTGATTTTGATGCCTTTGGAGGCTATTCTCTTTAGTCCTTGATCTTATTGGAGAATTATTCATTCCAGCTTGGATATTCTATCTCTATCTATACAGATATGCAGATCTATTGTATCGGGATCTTCTTACTATCTAAATAAAGGTTGGCTTTGAAGTTGTTACTCTTCCATTGTGTTATATCTCTTGTATCGTGCTCTTTGATGTGATTAGTTCTATACTCTTATCATTTGCAGACTATAAAACTCCATATAATCCTTATAGTGCAAATCTAGAAGGAAAATCTGCAAACAAACAAACAACAAGCAAAAAACTCAGTATAAACCCTAAGTTTCCAAGAAAGGAACAACTTGGGAACATTATAGTGGTATCAGAGCAATAAATGTTCCTAGCTTGTGGGGATTAGCGCATGCATAAGTTTAGAGGTATATATATGGGAAGGCGTGGGAGACAGATTAGGGAACCTAAGGAAGAAATGGAAGGATCAGGTGATGACTCTTGGACACACCTACCACACTTAGAGGGGAGGGGGGTGGGGTGTGAATGAGTGTGGGGTCTTTTCCCAAAATTTTCCTCTTACACAAAAACTCCTTAGTTAACATTCAACATTTGTTCATTACTCATTGTTTTCATTTATAATCAGTTAGATGTGAATACATATCAGCAACATATCATCAACAAATCATCTCCATAAGGAACACAAATAACACAAGATGTATGTACAATTTTTCTTTTTATTATGGACTTCAATCCGAGGGTTTTTCAGCAGCAACTGAATAGAGTACAACTCTACAAGAGAACCATCCCTATATGAAAGACTCAAATTACATTTTCAGCACCAACTAAGATGAGGCAACAATCCTCAACAAATATCAATCTGTCAACATAAACAAGTGCATCAACCATGCACCAACCTATGCCAAACAACCTGTAATCAACATGTACCATAAACAAATGCATCCAAACATGTACCAAGTATATACAAATCATGTGTCAACTACTCATCAACAATGACTCATCAATATGTACCAACATCATCAACTATACACCTCATGTATGTGCCAACTCATCAACTACTTGTCTCAACCATGACTAGTTTTGGATTAGTCAACAACCCCAACTTGCAATAATCATAACTTTGTAGATGTAATGAATAAAGATCTGAAAATGATACACAATGTTCTTCAGTGTGTTTTATGGAATTCCTCCAGGTGACACTACTTGGAACCTCTCAGAGAAGGAGTTATAGCAAAAATGGTATACCTTGCTTAATTGTGGATTATTCTAGAGAGTGACCTTGTAGAGCATGCCCCGCACAAAATATTAGTTGAACTGATCTGAAAATGTTATAAAACATACTACATAATGTACCCTAACCAACACATTTTGTCTCACTGAATTTGGATTTTTTATGAAGAAGTTATGACATTTTTACCCGAAACTCCTTTTTTTGACTAGTTTCAGGACTAGCCACAAACCCTATTTTCCACGAAGTGTAACTCCCAAAAATACAAATACCCACAAGATAAATTTTTTACCACAGATACTTGGGTATGTTTTCTCAATTGAATAACAATTTCATGGTCTGAATCATTATATAAAAAAATTTATAGATAAAATGGTGAGATGACCTGTAAATAACATACCTTAGAAAGCATCATCAAAAGAATTTATCCTCCCTTCAATTCCGACCCTCTTTTCTTCACCTTCCTTCTGAAATTTATCTTAGATATCCTTGGTTACCTCGGTTACCTATATATATTCAATATTCTCAAGTGTTCCACACCAAAAATGCTCAAGAATCTCTCACAAGAAGCTCTCCATCAATACTCCAAAAGATATTCTCACAAGAAGCTCCCCATTGATCCACAAAAAGGATGATCTACAAGAGACCATTGCTATGTTATTTATATTTTCATCCTCTAGGTCACTTAACCCATTTTTAGGTCACTTAACCCATTTCTAGGTCACTTAACCTATTTTCCTTATTTTAGGGTTAACTACTTTCCATAAATAGAAAGTTCTCCAATACTTTATCATTTAAATATTCCTTCTTAATTTTGTCACCTTACTTTATCATTTCTTGATTTTGTCACTTCTCTTTATTATTTAAATAATCCACCTTGACTTTGTCATTTTACTTTATCAATTAAATAATATTAACTCATTTCTAGGTCACTTAACCAATTTTCCTTATTTTAGGGTTAACCACTTTCCATAAATAGAGCGTTCTCCAATACTTTATCATTTAAATATTCCTTCTTGATTTTGTCACCTTACTTTATCATTTATTGAATTTTTCACTTCTCTTTATTATTTAAATAATCCACCTTGACTTTTTCACTTTAATTTATCATTTAAATAATGATTTCTTCTTTTAGGTCACTTTGACTTCTTTGATCTTGGGAGCTTCAAGCCTTCATGTGGGGGTCCTTCATCTTCGTAAGGCCATAACTCTCAAACCATGAGGAGTTATGTGACATTCCACATACCATCGGAAATGTAATGACAAGCACTATCCATCTAGGATAATTTTACTAACAATTTCCTTGATCTTCATCTCATTATTCCACATACAAGAATGGGTCCTCCAACCATTCTTCTAGGATAACTCAATCTGTAAAGCGTCTTTCCGTGAGGGCTTTCACCATAAGGGGATCACTTTGGAGTTCATCCATTTTTGCACCTTATCAATCATGATAAGAAAATAATGAGAGCAAGGGTCCTCCAACCATTCTTCTAGGATAACTCAATCCGCAAAGCGTCTTCCCGTGAGGGCTTTCACCACAAGGGGACCACTTTAGAGTTCATCCATTTGTGCACCTTATCAATCATGATAAGAAAATAATGAGAGCAAGGGTACTCCAACCATTCTTCTAGGATAACTCAATCTGCAAAGCGTCTTCCCGTGAGGGCTTTCACCATAAGGGGACCACTTTGGAGTTCATCCATTTGTACACCTTATCAATCATGATAAGACAATAATGAGTCATCTATAAATTTTTCCAACAATGCATCATATACCAATGAAACCACAACAATTCATATTCATCATGTATCAATGACAACTCATTGATACATCTTCATCATATCAATGACAACTCATTGATCCATCTTCATCTATGCATTCTCATCAAGGAAAATACATGTTATATTACATCAATCATCAATCAATCAATCCTTTGACATCAATCAATCACTTGACATCAATTAATCAAACCATTGGAATCAATGACAACATGATCCAACAATGACAGTGAGCCATAGGTTTTAGCATGTATAGCAAAAGAGTTGAAGAGCTACATAGGCAACACTCAATTCACCCTTCAACATGATTTGCAGGAGACCCAAGAGACAATGCGCAAGGGACAGGATGAGATGAGAGAGACCATGGAGAGATTGATAGCTAGCCAAGAGAAGATTGTGCTTCTCCTTATGCAGATGAATCATGGTGGAGATGGCCTAAATAATAATGTGAATAAGGAAGCTAATGGTTCTCAAGGGGAGACTACACATCACCATGAGCAGGATCATCACTTCCATACAAAGGGACAAAGTTTTGGAGGAGGAACTTCTAGGGTGCCAACACATAGTAGAGCTACTCCTAGACCTTATATGCCTGCTTTATTGGAATCACAACAACAAGATAATTGCCTTCCACAAGTAGAAGACAACTTTCATGAGTATGTTAGGGAGTATGTAGCTTTGAGTGCAGGTTCCACAGATAGGTTATCTTGGATCAATGTTGTGGCATCAAATACAGGAGTATGCCAAGAAGCTATGAGAGGGGAAATCATAAGTTGGAGCACAGGGCAGGGAAGATGGATATACCTACCTTTGATGGGTCATCTAGATATGTTACGTAGGCTTGGGTGCATAAATTGGATGCCTATCTACAACTTAACCTCATTAGGGAATTAGACGCTATAAAATTTGACACTATCTACTTGGAGGGAAAAGCACAGGACTAGTGGTATCATGGCATGAACACCTTGGGACACAATTAAATTACATCTTATCCAGAGTTCACCTAGAGGCATATTGACATGTTTGATCAAGGAGATCCTGAGCTACACTTTAGGGAAATCACTCAACTCAGGAAAACAGGATCACTAGAGGGTTATATAGAGGAGTTTCATAGGGTGGTCGTAATGGTACCAGATATCTCACCAGCTAAATTGTTGATGCTTTTCACTGAAGGGTTGCTAGAACCCTTATGTGGTTAGGTTAAAGATTTTAAGCCCCCCAACTTATAGGAAGCCATATGGAGTACAAGGGATTTGATGGGATCAACATCTAAATCCAAATTCACTCCAAGACCTCCAATAAATCAAGGGGAAAAGGATCAAAGGGGAGTGGATAGAGGCAAGTCAAGGATGGATGAGGCTACTAGGAGAGAGTTGAGGACGAAGAAACTTTTCTTCACATTTAAGGAACCTTGGGAACTGTGACACAAATGCATGGGAAAAGGCAAGGTTCACTACATTGAGGTGATCTCAGATGATGAGGAGGAAGTGGAGATGAGCCATGTTGACCACCTATTTCAACTAGGTGTCAACGTCTTGTATCATGAAGATATGTACCTTGTGGTATGATAAATTTGAAGACTTATGGCTCAACAGGGCAATTCCCCCCCCCCCTCGACACTTATTTATGTGTACGTGGAATGTCCTCTCCCCTGACTAGGATAATTTTGTAATATGTTAGCATGGGTCAAGTTTTATGTAGTTTCCTAGGACTTTATCATTAAGGAAGTCTTTTCATCAAATGTTTTTTTCCTTAGATAATTAATCTCGCTTTTCAATGATTTTAATTACTCTTGAGTTTTTCACTCAATAATCCTCCAAAGTGGTGAAAGGCATTCTAATGATCAATATCAGTGTGTGACTAAGGTCTAAAGATGTTGTAAATAACCATTCTAGACATATCTTAGAGTCTTGCATAATTCCGTTAGGTTTTGATAGGATTTTTTAATAATTAAAATTTTTCGTAAATTGGAAATTTTAACTAGTTTTTACGAAAAATGTAAAAATTTGGTCCTTGTGGATTTTGCATAGGGTTGTGAGTACTCAATTCAAATGGATTATGACCCCCTACACCCATGGACCAAATTTTAGCTCAATTGGACAAGTTTTTCTAGGTCATTGTACATGAGGAATCCAAGTCAGTCAAAAGTCAACAAATAATTGGCTAAGGTAAAAAAGCCAAAAATTGTAACAGTGTCTAAAGTCAAGAAAATAAATGGGGAAATGTTTTCTAATGTATTTCCTAAGTTGGAAAAATAAAAACCCAATTAGAATAACCCCCCATGACAATTCAAAAGGGGTTTCCCCCCCTCACATCTCACCCCTCAAACCCTAACTCACTCCAAAACCCTAAAAGTGCACCCCCCTTGACTTGTTATATCTCTCTTAGTGGGTGACACTTGTAACTCATCCAAGAGGGGTCTATCCTCTATCCTAATTTAAAAGGAAGCCCCCTCTCCTCATTTTGACATGAGTTTTCACAACAAATCTATTATTCCAAAATCTCTCCCCACTCTCTCTCATTCTCTGATCCGGATTATTTTCGACACGAAATGAGAGCGGAGATATAATAAAGAAATGCACAGAGATGTTGCAGATATTCAATAATATAATAGAAATGTATCAGAGATGCAACCATAAACACACATATACAGTAATACACGATTTCTATTAATCAGAGAAATGTACAAAGACTGTAAAAATACAGAGTGAAAGACTCACTAGAATGGTGGCAGCGTATCTCTGAGAAGAGATGTGACGGCTACTCGCATTCGCAAGAAGATCATTACAATGAGGCTCTGAAGGCCCTTTTACAATACACGGGAATGCCAAAAGTCCTAAACATCCAAAAACCTAACCCTAGGAGATGAAGCGCCAAAAGTCATGTGGGCCCTGTTTGGGTAAGTGAGTACATCAACTTCCCGGGCTCGTAACTTTTGCATACGATCTCCGTTTTAGGCGTGTGATAGATCGTTGGAAAGGTATCATCGAGGAGATTAATTTTGGGGGCTCAATCATTCCTTCTCCTATCATTGAGAACCTCTATCTCGAAAAACCTTCATTTAGGCCCTCAAAATGACCCCGGAAGTTAAAACCTGCTAAAAATAGTAAATTACCAAAATTGCCAGAAACATGTTTTGGGCCAGTTGGAGAAGGTGAGTGGCCACCGATATCCACCTAGATCAATCCTCCCTCCTTGGGAAGCAATGGTCTCCATTGCGTTGAGTTCCCGGGGGAGAGGGGAAAGCAATTGCTGAATCTGAATCTTGGTGAGTTGCTTGCCTTGTTGGAATCGTTGCGCTGCTTGGTTTGTTGAAGGCCGTCACGAACTTGTGGCTGGAAGGGTTGGACCTTTTTAACTAGTCTGGCTAAATGAGATGACTGTGTGCAGAAGGAATCCTTGTTCTTTGTTGCAACCTTGTCGACCTGGTTCTGGTGGATAGAAGGTGCTTGGCCCGAGGCTGTAGTGGCTGCAGTATCCTTTTGTTCCCTTTTTGAACAGATTGTGGAGAAGATGAATTTTGTAGTATGAGATACTACCTTGTGGCACTGTTTAGGTGGGGCAGTAGTTGGAACTACCTCCGGTATCCTAAAGAGATGACCCCCCAGAGTAATAATGACACTACGGGGTCGAGACTCATAGATAGCATGGCGTTTCCACATATATGGTTGGCCCAAGAGAACATCACAAACATCCAGTGGGGCAACATCACATAATACCTCATCCTTGAAGGGTTGGATGCCATATGAGAATCGACACTGCTGGCTAACACGAAGATCTCGTCCTTGGAGAAGCCACCCGATGTTGTATGATTGCGGGTGTGGTGTTGTCAACAATCCCAACTGTTTGACGACCTCTACTGAGATGAGGTTCTTTTGGCTTCCGCTATCAACAATAAAATGCAGTGGGGTCCCCTTCACCCACATCTGTGAATGAAAAAGGAACTCCCCCTCTTCAGGATCTGTTGGTTCTTCTGGTTGAATTGCTGCGGTCGCGACAATAGCAGTGGGGTCTGCGTCGATGATCTGTCTTTTCCCATTATTTTCAGAATCAGATATTGAATCAGGGTTTGGATCCTTGTCTTTGATCTCGACCACCAATGACTGTTTTGAGCGACATTCATCGGTGTTGTGCCAGGGGCATTTGTGGAAATCGCACCATTTTCCGGTGTCCTTCTTTGTCTTCCCGTGACCCTTCTTTTCATGTGGCTTGGACTGGTTTTCAGGGAACTGTTTGTTAGGGTTGTCTTTGTCATGCTTCGGTTGTTGCGGATTTGCAGACCCGAACTCCTGTTTGTTTTGGTGCTTAAATTTCTCCTCAATTTTAACAGCATATCGATAAGCAGTACCGAGTGATGAGATGTCCAAAAAATCCATTTTAGTCTGGATGTATCTATGTAGAGCCCCACGGTATTTCAGAACCAAATGTCACTCGAAGTCTTTGATACCCAGCTTGGTGCGCAAGGTATGGAAGGTATTGGTGAAATCCGAAACTGCTTGGCCCCTCTCTTGCCGCAGTGTGGTCCATCTCATGTACTGGTCCTCATAGTTGCCAACAGGGTAATACTGTTCTTTTACC
>ML803440.1:57603-71745 GCA_009831015.1 Picea engelmannii | reverse complement strand
ATTCCCTTGTTTCAGTAATAGAGAAGGAAGCAAGACTAAGGATATGGATTCTTCCGTGAGACTAGAAGAGAAGTCAACATTGACTTCCAAGATTGATCTATACAGATCAAGCATGTTGTAGATGTACAAAGCCTTATGTGTGTTTAGAGGATTCTCCTAGGAAGAGGGAGAAAACTATGACGAGACACTTACTCCAGTAATTGAAGAAACAGTTCCAGTATTTATGAATACAACCAGAACAGCCATGATTCATATATAGTATGAGATGCAGGGGGAGCAATCCCCATATTGAGTGGAAATTGGTGCATTACATTAGTTGGGTCATGGAGACATGACTACAATGAAAGATAGAGTTACCTCCATGAAATAAGAAGAGCTACCTTCAGTATCAATTATTGAGCCATTCTTAGTTTCAGATGAAGTTGTTGTCATGATAGAATAAGAGGAGTTACTCACAGATTTCAACAGCCACAGTGAGGATGAAGCAATCATTCTCAGCCTCAGAATTGTTGCAGATACAGAGTCCCAGTTCCAGAATGAACAATTGCAGAAAGAGTAGAGGAAATACTCCCAAACAGAGAGGCAGATAGTGCTTTGCAGAAAGCACATAAGAGCTCGCACAAGATTGTGCAGGTTGAGTTGCAGTTGAGAAAGTGTACCAGATTGGTACAAAGTGATGTGAAATATTTTACTTGAAGTTAAAGATATAAAGACTCATGTCTACAAGATAAAGAAGGCTCTGTACAGATTGAAGCAATCTCCTAGAGCTTGGTATGGAAGGATAGACAATTTTCTGACAAGCTTGGGATTTACCAAGTGTAAAGTTGATTATAACCTCTACTTCAAGGTTATGAATAATGAGCCAGTTATATTGTTGATGTATGTGGATGACTTATTCTTAACTGGAAAATAAAAGATCATCATTGAATGTAAGAAGAAGCTCGTTGCAGAATTTGAGATGATTGACCTTGGCCTAATGCACTATTTCTTAGGTCTTGAGGTATGGCAAAGTACAGACAGGATCTTCATTAACCAAGGGAAGTATGTAGTTGAAATCCTAAAGAGATTTGATATGTTGAAGTGCAAGTCCATGAATACACCCATGGAAACAAAGTTGAAGCTCTTGGTCGACACTTTGTCAGAATTTTTTGATGCTACGTTGTATAGACAGATCATTGGATCGTTGATGTATCTAAGAAACACCAGACCAGATATTCATTTTGTTGTGAACACTTTGAGTCAGTTTTTGGTAGAACCCAGACATGTTCACCTAGTTTTTGTAAAACATGTGATGAGGTACCTTAAGGATACATTAGATTGTGGTCTCAGTTATGATGGAGATCATGACTTCAGACTGAGTGGGTACACTGATTCAGATTGGAATGGAAGTGTCTCTGACAGAAAGAGCACTTCAGGATGTTGTTTCAATCTAGGGTCAGACATGACTTCATGGTAGAGTAGGAAGCAATCAAGTATTTCTCTCAGCACGATAGAAGCGGAATACATTGTTGCATGTTCCGCCAGTTGTGAATCCATATGCTTCAGATGTTGTCGATAGATCTACTTGATCTGGAGATGGAAGACATTATGATTCTATGTGATAACCAAGTTGTATAAAGATGATGGAGAACCATGTGTTCCATGATGAGTCGAAGCACATAGAGATCCGGTATCACTTCACTCGTGATATGATGTAGATAGGAGCTATAAAACTCCAATATGTGGCAAAGTTGAACAGGATAGTAGATGTGTTGACCAATCCTCTATCTCGTGTAAATTTTGAGCACTTTCAAGATAATCTTAGTGTAATCCAAAAGGACCTCCCTCGAAAGAGGGAATAGTGATGATGATGCCACTTCATCTTCTTGCTGAAGATGATGATGATGATGTCACTTCAACTTCTTGCTGAAGATGATGATGATGATTCCACTTTACCTTCTTACTGAAGATGATGATGACGATGTTATTTGGATTTAATGCTGAAGATGATGATGTTAATTTAGCCTCATGCTAAATATGTTGATGATATTACTTTATCCTCATGCTAAAGAAGATGATGATTTTACTTTAGCCTCATGTTAATGAAAATGTTGTTGAGTTGTCATCCTAGTGTTGTGATGCTAGCTTCATGTTGATGATATGTCAGCTTAATTGTTGTGATGACGTGTCAGCGTAATTGTTGTGATGATGTGCCATATTAATTGTTGTGATGATGTGTCAGCTTAATTGTTGTGATGATTTTCTAGACTCATGTTGTGATGATTTTACTTTAGCCTCATTTTAAAGAAAATGTTGTTGAGTTGTCATCCTAGTGTTGTGATGTCATCTTCATGTTGATGATATGTCAGCTTAATTGTTGTGATGATGTGCTAGCTTAATTGTTGTGATGATGTGTCAGCATAATTGTTGTGATGATGTGCCATCTTAATTATTGTGATGATGTGTCATCTTAATTGTTGTGATGATGTGCTAGTTTAATTGCTGTGATGATTTTCTAGACTCATGTTGTGATGATGTGCCAACCTCGTGCTATGATGATGTGTCAGCTTCATGTTGTGATGATGTGCCATCTTCGTGCTGTGATAATGTGACCAGCCTCGTGTTGTGATGATGATGTATTAGTTTTAAACTAATACATGTTGATGCAGATGATGATACCATTCCATCTCTCTATTGTGAATGATGATATTGATGATGAGAAAAACTTCTGATGATTTATAGATATGCCAGTCAGTGTTCCAGATGTTGTTGATGTTGTTTCCCTCTATCTCGCCTAATGTTGTTGTAGAATACCCTTCTTGTTAAGGGGGAGTGTTGAAATATTATAACTGCAAAGAGTATTCTATTTAGTATTGGTGTATTATTCATTAGATCAATCCCGTTTTGTGGAATTATCATGTCAGGTATTGTAAATGACCAAATCCCATTTTATGGATTGGTCAAACCCTAATTGTAATATGTTAAATGAGAAGTTGGCCCCCAAAATATATTAAAGTGGTTATAACCACCAAGAATGAGAAGTCGGCCCTGCCAGTGAAAAGACGCCTCAGTTCAACACCTGCAAGATTGTATAAATAAGAGAGGCCAGTGCCTCATTTGTACACTCATTCACTTGTTCATCAGAGTGCAAGTTTGGAGCTACAGGTTGAGAAGAAGGAAGAGAGAGAGAGGTGCATTCTTGGGAGAGGACTTTCTGTATTGTTTGGTTTATTCTCTTGGCACTGTATTGGCTATCTATATTAAGGAAGATTTTGTTGGGTTTTCTTCCCCATGACGGTTTCCCAGGATAAATGGTGTGTCTCTTGTGATTGTGTATTTCTCAGTGATCCTATCTATGCTATGGTTATCTAGTGAATTGAAAAGAAACCTAATAATAGCTTAAACCTTAACACCTAAGACACCTCCTCCCCCTCCTAAATTAATTGTTCCTACAAATTTAGAATTAAATATTGACTTAGGAGGTGTTAGAATATAATGGATGTGCTCGTTTTACCATTGAAAATATCACTATTGTCACCCAACCATAGGCCGAAGCCACCCTCCGAGCACCTTAACCTTGACAGAGAATCACTCCGGAAGCAAACTCAAAGCTAGATAGCCAAACAAAGGGTAGCGCACCTTTCCCCAAGGATAGCGCACCAACAAGAGTTGATCATATAGTCCAAACCCTAACCAAGAGATAGTCCAAGCCAAACGTGATCTGCTAGCTGCAGCAACTGCAATGGAAACTCTCCTCCAAACCTGCACACAAAACTGGGCACGGCAGTGTGCACAAGTGTTGCTCTGCAATTCTGAGACTAACTGCGAGAATCAAGACTGGCCTCCTGTATTTATAGTAATTCTGGCTAACTGCCTGGGCTGACTTCTCATTCTGGGTATCTGTCTGTTCAATATATATTATTTCTTCTGGCCGACTTCTTCTCTTGGAGGCTAATAACCTAATACAAGTTTTCTTCTTGAGCTGACAAGTTTTTGAGGGTTATTAGCCAACTCATTAGGGTTTCTTCTTGCTTCCCGGAATATCCTATTCTCATCAGGTTTACACATAGAGGTAAATACCTCCCGCATCTACCATAATATCAACACTCCCTCCTATCTAGGGAGGTATTAGAGGTAATGGTCTTGAGCACAAACATACCATTCACCCGGTAGCATCAATATAGTTGTATAGATTGTCTCATGACTATGTCATGAGCACTATCAATGTCATCAGCTGCATCATCTCTCAGAACCATACTCTATCTAAGTAATCAGACATGATACTCACTCCACAGAGTGATACACAAGCCATTCTTATAATCTAGAAGAGTAAATGTTCTGAACCATTCTTTGTCTGGAAAATCTTTGTTCATCATTTATTTGGCTGATAATTATTTTCAACACTGTTGATAGTCTTCAAGGAAATCAAAACAATATCATTCAATAGAACACAATTGTGTCTATCCATAGTAGTACAAAACTACCATCCAGTGGTACACTACCACACCAAGTACCACACAGATACTTGATTAAACAGTGGAACACATCCACCACAGTAGTATACATCTATTGTCTAGAGACATATGGTCTTCATAACAATGATCTGATAACAACCTGCATAAAAACAATGTTATGATATAAACTGAATTGTCTGGGCCATTCTTCCACTCACATCTGTGAGATCTTGGAAGAGCATCTACTCTCAAAAGGTAAAACATCAATGATGAGCTATCTGGACTATTCTTCTCAAGCAAGGAAGAATAATTGTCCTGATTTCTGAGCCTGGACCAACCCCCGACACTAAACAAAGTGTAACCTGGAGAGAATGAGTCTTCCATAAGAAATGTGTGTCCCTAATTTTTGAACCTGGACCATTCCCCACCTTGGGCCATTCCTTCAACACTAAACAAAGTGCAACCTGGAGAGAATGAATTTGCCCTAAGGAATGACTGTCCAGACCATTTCCCATGTTAACCACAAGAGGAAATGTATGTCCTGCACCAACCTCCAAAATAGACCATTCCTCATTGTAATGATCCCAATCCATTATGCAAGGATCATCACGGTTTTGGTGTCTTTTTAAACTTTTATTGGTTGTGGTATTTCGTCAAACACCTTGTTGTCCTACTTGTTTAGATGTGTTTACTTGTTGAATGGCCTCTTGATTTCGGCCTTAGGGTTTACTGATGTGATATATATGTGTGTTGCAACAATAAACAAAAGATATAACCATGGAACATACCTCAACCATATGCAATATGATAGACAAGCCAAAACATCTCAAATATCCTTTTATTCATAAGATAGAAGAACCTGCTACAATGGAGATGTCGATCTGGAATGCTCAATAGATGGCTATGAAAATAGACAATAGAGCTACTACAAAAAGCTCCTGATAATACAAAATAAGCCTCCAAAGGTTGGATAAGAAATGAATACCAATTCCACATCCTGTTGGATAGTTGAAGCTCCTCAACAATTCGGCCCTGGTGCCAAATATGTCCAATCACCTCAAGAAAGATGCCAACAGTAAATCGGGTGATGGCAAGAACAACCCAGGTGCTCGAATCTCCAAGATCCCTCTCAAACCCTGTAGATATGAACTCCTCCACTGAATGGTGCGCCCCACTGGATGACTGAAACCCTAATAATTCAACCTCTCTCCTAGAGACCTCCAACAACTCCACCAATCCACTAGAATGATAGATCAGGCAATGACAATGAATACCCAAGTGCTCAAATCATCAAAATACATGTTAGATCCTTAGATCTAGCTACCCCCCAAATAATGGTGCGCCCTCCTCTTGGGAGATCGTCCCACTGTCAATACAAATAAACTTGCCACTGAAATGCCTCCGGAAACCACCAAGAATGATGCTAGGAAACCTACAAGGAAAACCCAATACCTGGAATTCCCAAAATCACTTCTCCTCAACTAGGACAAATCCTCCCTCAATGAATGGTGTGCCCCTCTTGCTGGAAACCCTAGTTGGTGCGCCCTCTCTCTCTGTGCCCTGCAACTAATATATAATCCTCCTGCAACTGAGTAGATCTGGAACTAGAATGGTGTGGGAGATTATTGCATCTCCGAGACCAAGCTTGGGACAAGCTAGGTGGAATCTTTCACCACCGAATCATCCTCTAGGGTTTGTTAAGTCAAAACCCTCAAAACCCCCAATGTTGGGCTCACTAGTTAAAAGTCAGATATCAAAATAAGATCATACATGAATGAATGAGTAGAGGCCCTTGCCTTTCCTTTATACTTTTTGGCTCACCTTGTCCCTCCAAGTGACTTTAATTTTATTAATATTTAATTAATTAATTAAATCACTTTAATTAATTAATTAACCTTTTTACCTCTGAAAAGCACCTTATCTCTTCTGGTGGCTTCCCTGGCCACTGAAAGTCACTTCTAGTCATCCCATCATGTAGTGTTGTTCCTCTTGATTCCAATGAGAAATTACACTCAGAGGTTCCTCCAAGTAATGTGCCCAAAATGACCTCTTCAGTGAATTTAATTGACTTATAGATCAAAATAGTCAAAATCATGGAAATCATCGGAATGCAATGGAACCAAGGCCAACCTGTGAGGAATGGCTCATAATGATGAGATATGAAGAGAAATGCAAGTTGGACCACACAATGCCTCTCAATAATCCCTGTACTCACTATAACACCCATCTGGCTACTCTGGTCATCACAAACCTCTGCATTGTGATGATGTCCCAAAGTGGGGACATTACACTCATGTTCACCATAATGAGAAATCGTTGTCTGGCGAGGCTAGCCAGTCTTCTTGAGTAACCCTCAAGAAGAGAGACTGCCCTAGACCACTCCCCATGTCAACCACAATGGAAAGTCATTGTCTATGGTACATTAGCAATCCAGACCATTTTTCGAATTGGAAAATGTCTGTCCGTCGGAAATCTCAATCCACTTTCAGAACTAGAAAGAATCTGCTCATCCTGGACCATTTTTCGAACTGAAAAATGACTATCCATCAATCAATAATACATCAGTGCTCCCCCCCAACCTGGGAGTCATCTCTTCCTTTTTCAATAAGGAAGTCATCTCCACGAGCTCTAGCTTGAGTACGCAAACATAAGCTTTATCAAAATGTCTTCTTATCTACTCATCTGTGGAGATATGTATTGGAGAACCACTTTATCCTTTCTGGACTTCATCACAGATAATGTAATGCTTGATTTCAAATGTACTTCGGTCTGGGACACTGGTTTTCTTTGAAGGCTTCATGTAGATCTGATCAATAAAGTATATCATTGTTGGAAAACTGGAACATATCCATGTGGCACTTCTTTTGTCATCATGAGATCTGATCTTCTGAGTAATCATCTTGATACAATATCTTTGTTATAGAAAATATTCACCATGCTTCTGCTATGCACTGGAGGTTCTCCACCAAGTTATCTTCTTCTATCTGCATACAAGGGTCTCTTTCTGGTATGCCTCAAAGTCTTGAGGTTTCTCTTCATATTCTCTTTGTTCAATTGCTCTGGAGAACATTATTTGCATTCATCTGATGTAGAACTCCAACCCATGGATATTGTGGATGATATAAAGACTCATGTAGAGGTATGTCTGGTTTACTGGAACAAGTAATTGTCATAGTCTTCTTCCTCTATCTAGGAGAACCTCTAGTTCTGGATCTTGCAATGCTTTCATATATACACAACTTTCAGTTCCTCTGCTTGATTGCTTTTAGTGAGTTCATATCAGGGTTGTAATCTTGTAATTCTTAATGACTGGTTGTTATGTCTTCTCTTTCTTTCTTGGGATCTTCATGTTCTTCCTAATGTTTTTCTTTAGCTCTTGGGTCCATGGAGTTTCTTATAGATTCCATGCCCTAAAGATTTCATTTCTTTCTTTCAACATAGGATCACAGATGTGGATGGACAACCAGGGATACTTTAAGGCTTTTCTTCAAAGAATTCTTCTTCTGCGATTGAACTGAACATGTACTATCTTTCATGGCAGCTACCATGGATATATACTTCATCATCTTCAATGGATCATAGGATGAGCTCCCTCCTAATCCTTGCTTCATGTATGCGTGCATATAATCGGCTTCCTTTGTCTAACAGATTCCACGCTTCTGTCTGCATCCTTATTATCTTCTACAATATATAATCAGCTCCCTCCGTCTAATTAAGTTCACGCTTCCATCTTATTGTCTTCTGCAAAATGTCATAAGTATTTCTCCAAGTTTTATCTTTATTGTTGACTTCTTTCTGTCTTTGCTTCTTCTAAGTCTCTTTATGATTGATTCTAATTTTGGCTTATCTTGTAATAGCTTCCAAATGATTTGTTTGATGTATTTCATTCTTTCATGTGTACTATCCGACTTGTATAATGATAGAAATCCTTATCTTGTTGTTCTTCCATAAGTATAGTTCTTCTTGGAACATATTATCTTCTAAGAGATGGATATACAAGATATGTACAGAGACTATGAAAACAATATATGTACAAGAAATAAGAAGAGTATTGTTACCTTCAGAAGAATAAGTCTCTTTCATCCTGCTTAGTCTTCTTTGTAGGTTCCTTTTCTTCTGCAACTGATGCTTTGTGTTTCTCCTTCCTTTTCTTTAGCTTGGGACAATGATTCTTGTAGTGACCATACTTTCGACAGTTGAAGCATTGTATTTATGAAATATCTTTCTCTTGATTTGTCTTCCTCTTTGAACCAAACTTCCTTTTGTTCCTGAAATTCTTGAATCTTGCTATGAAGGCTTGATCATTGTACTTCTTTTGGGGTTTCTCTTTTGCACTGATCCTGGATTATTCTTGGGCACAACAAGTCCAAAGTTCTTCAAATGTAGGATACTCCTTCCTTGTGTTCATGCTTGAGACAAATGCATCCCATGTCTTGGGAAGACCATTGAGTACTATGTTTACCAATTCTTTCTCTGAAATGATTTCTTCAATAACTTGTAGTTGATCTCTTAACTGAGAGATTCTCACAAAGTATGATGTTATGTTATCATCATCATTCATCTTCATGTCACGGATCTCATTCTTCAGACTCATTATTTGTCCAATGTTTCTGATTGAGAAGAGGTTTGTTGGGGCATCGTACATCTTCTTCGATGAGTCAAGATGGGAGATGTAGGTTATCAAGTGGTGTTTTATATATTCCACTATGATACTCATAGTATTGATGTCACCGTCTTTGAACTTCTCCATAACTGCAATGTTTTGTGGTTCCTTCTTCAAACTCTGGTTTCACGATCTTTCCTTTCACGATATCCAACACTTTATTCTTGGCGAGGATGAGGTCAATCCTAGTCTTCCATGCTCTAAAGTTAGAAGCTCCATCTAGCTTGTTTTCTGACTTCATAGAGTAATTCATGGTTGCTTTGACTTGGTCAAGCCTAGATCTGACCAAAAACTCAAACTTGACGTGTTGCCTTGCTGGGAGTACTAGGAGATGCGCTAGGCTAGGGTGCACTGATCTATCTGAAAATTAGGTCAATCCCTTCACTTAAGGTGCCTCAATGAGAGGATTAGATTTTCTGCAACTGCACCTGCTAGTAACCCTAACGACAGTGCTTTGGTGATTGCTCTTGCTAGAAACCCTAGCAGTAGTTCCTCAACGAGATTAATATCCTTCTAGTTATGTTTCCTTCCAGCGGTTAGACTGAATGAAGGAGGTGTGGGCCCATAACCTGTTAGAATATAATGGATGTGCTTATTTTACCATTGACAATATCACTATTGTCACCCAACCATAGGCCAAATCCACCCTCTGAGCACCTTAACCTTGACATAGAATCACTCCGGAAGCAAACCCTAGGCTAGATAGCCAAAAAAAGGGTAGCGCACCTTTCCCTAAGGATAGCACACCAACACGAGATGATCATATAGTCCAAACCCTAACCAAGAGATACTCCAAGCCAAACGTGATCTGTTATTTGCAGCAGCTGCAATGGCAGCTCTCCTCCAAACCTGCGCACAAAACTCGGCACTGTAGTGCGCACAAGTGCTACTCTGCAATTCTGAGACTGCCTACCAGAATGAAGACTGGCCTCCTATATTTATAGTAATTTTGGCTAACTACCTGGGTCGACTTCTCATTCTAGGTATCTTTTTATTCAATGTATATTATTTCTTCTGGCTGACTTCTTCTCTTGGAGGCTAATAACCTAATACAAGTTATCTTCTTGAGCCGACAAGTCTTCTAGGGTTATTAGCCAACTCATTAGGGTTTCTTCTTGCTTCCCAAAATATCCTATTCTCGTCAGGTTTACATGTGGAGGTAAATACCTCCCGCAACTACCATAATATCAACAGGAGGGTGGTTGAATAATGCAAAAATGTTGGTCTCTGTGGAAGAAATTATGAAGATTCCATCTCAAAAGGGGAAATTGCTCAAAGCTATAGAACATCCTCTACAAGGTAATGGTGACAATCCACGGGTTGTATCTTACCAGGATGCACCTATGATTTTGAAAAATTTGGATAGGGGAAATGAAAAGAATCAATCGTTGTTTCTTTCTCTACTCATGAATGATTATCTCCTTCACAATTGCATGCTTGATTCTGGAGCAAGTTCAAATGTTATGACTAAGAAAGTAATGGAACAATTAAATTTAAGGATTTCAAGGCCTTATCATAACATTTTTTCCATGGATAGTAAAACAAATGAAGTGCATGGTTTGGTAAAGGGATTACAAGTGCATCTGGTTGCCTTCCCTGATATTCAAATAGAAATGGACATAATGGTGATTGATGTGCCCGATGCTTAGGGTATGTTTCTCAAGGAAAATAGTTGTAGATTTGGTGGGTAGTATACAAATGGATTTAACGTATGCCACCACTCCCACTTCATATGGGGCCATGTTTAGATTAAACAGAGAATTGGAAAGAAAATATCATGTTGAAGATCCTAAGAAACCCATAAATGAGTTTGTATATCATGAACTTGAGATGGGATGTTATGAGATACCATCTAATTTTATGGCATTTGTCAAAGAGGATCTTAAGGATGAACTCCCAAGTGTTTGTAATGTTTGGGATACCATGGATTCTTTTGATGGTATTTTTCTTGAAGAAGTTTCAAGTGAAAGGGATATTGATGCGACTCCTTCAAAATTAGAAATAGAGTTGGATTTTTCATTTGGGAATGCATCATCAACATCAGTTCATCGACATTTAGATGAATCGATCATATATCATGAAGAGTTGGACAAGATTTTTGGGCCATCTGTTCCATATGTCTTAGAAATTGGGGACATTTATTTTGACGAAGATGATGTCTTCAACAAACAGAACAATCATAAAAAGAAAAAGAAAAAAGAAAAACCGAAACAAACCTGGTAGAGGATTGTAGGTGTTGAAATAATGTAATTGGAAAGAGTATTCTTATTATTATTGATATATTATTCCTAGGATCAATCCCCATTGTGGATTGATCATGTCAGTTATTGTAATAGGACCAAATCCCCTTTTGCAGATTGGTCAAAAGACAATTATAATAGGCAAAATAAGAAGTCGGCCCCAACAGATATTAAAGAGGCCCAGAAATATAATAAAGGTGGGTTTACCCACCCAGTTTGAGAAGTCGACCCTGCCAATGAAGAGACACTTCACACGTGCTAGACTTGTATAAATAAAGAGGCCAGCGCCTCACTTAGACACAACTCACTTTCTCATTTTGAGAGACAAGCTTAGATCTGCTGCTGGAGAAGAAGGAGAGAGAGAGAGAGGCCCATATCTGGGAGAGGAATTTATGTATTAGTTTAAGAGATCTCTTAGCATTGTATTGGCTATCTATATTAAGGAAGTTTTGTTGGGTTTTCTTCCCCTAGAGGGTTTCCCAAGATAAATGTTGTGTCTCTTGTGATTGTGTATTCTTCAGTGATCTTGGATTATGCTATTGTTATATAATGAAATGCAAACATCTATAATAATGGCTTAAACATTAACGTGGTATCAGAGCCAAGCTGAAGGAAGCATCTTTCACAAGTGAAAAACGTCACTGTTACCATACATGAAAATTAGGGCTTTTTTATGGTGAAGATTTTCAACACCAAAACCATCTAGAAAAGTGTGCCCTCGCCTAAGGATCAGTGTGGCACTCTCAGTGCACCTTTTCAGTGGCTGGATCTCCCGAAAAGTGAAAACCTAGTTTCACAAAGTACCAAAGTACCAGAAAACTAGTATACCAAAAATACCAGAAGTACCAGACTACCAGAGGTACCAAAAGCACCAGTCCAGAAATCTGCAAATCAAATTTGGAGGAGAAAAAGTTCGATTTTCTCAGATCCAAACACACCAGGATACTCACCTCAGCCAAGCACACCTCCTCGTAAGTCCAGTTTTTGATTTTGGGAACTTTCATTTTTCGATCATTTTCCTAGCTCCAAGTAAAGATGTCTGCAAGCATTAAGCTTGTTGACAAGTTAGAAGGAGTGGAAAACTTCCGTGCCTAGAAGTATAGGATTGGCCTCATTCTTGAAGAGAATGACCTAGCAAGATTCATCAAAGAATAAGTATCGGAACCCGACGATGCTGCAGAAAAGGAAAAGCATCAAAAGGACACAATAAGGGCCAAAAGAATCATTGCAGATTCAATCAAAGACCACATGATTCCTTATGTGTCATCCAAGAAGACTCCGAAAGAACTGTTTGATGCCTTGACCAGACTATATGAAGGAAACAACATAAACCAGAAGATGAATCTTAGAACTCAACAGAAGAATACAAGGATGCAGAAAGGAGAAATGATTCAGGAATACTTCTCCAGAATCTCAGAATTCAAAGAACAACTAGAAGCTATTGGAGATACCATAGACGAAGACTAAATCATAATGACGACCCTAAATGGTCTCACAAGACCTTGGGATTATTTCATCCAGACGATATGTGCCAGAAAGGAGAAATTGAAGTTTGACAGTCTATGAGAAGAATGCATCCAAGAAGAAACAAGAGTAGCAAATTGGGAAGCGCTACTAGCTAAGGATGATGATCAATTCCTAGCTACTCACACCAAAGGAGGAAGGAAGAAACCCTACTTCCAAAAGGAGACTCATAAAGAGCCTCAACAATCAAATAAATTCAATCATAAAGAATCTCATCCAAGGAGGTTTTAGAAGAGAGGACAACGAAAGGAAAGAGATTATTCATCTATACAATGCTATCATTGTGACAAAATGGGACACATTGCGAAGTTTTATCCAACCAGACGAGAAGAATACAAGAGAAAACATAAGAGGCTCCATGCCCATGTAGTCGAAGATGAAGAGCCACCCCCAAAGATGATAAGAGAGCAGATCAAAGACCATGTCTTGATCTCGGCCCTCTCAGGATCTGTAACACCTGGAGAGGACACTTGGCTCATTGATAGTGGTGCATCCAAGCACATGACGGGACAAAGAAACATTCTCTCTTGTATCTCAGAAAAAAAAGTTTTCTCAGAAAGTGACACTTGGTGATGATTACCAATATCCCATCAAGGGAGTGGGAGAATCAAACCATAAACTAAATCCAGGGAATTCACTAAAAATGAAGGATGTACTATATGTACCAGGCTTGAAGAAGAACCTACTCTCCATTTCATCTTTAGAGAAGAAAGGCTTCAGAGTTGCCTTTATAGATGGAGAAGTTCTTATCTGGGCTAAAGGAGAAACCTTGAATGAAGCAATCATCATTGGTAATGAAGAAAATGGCTTGTATAAATTAAAGGGTCACTCAGAGGCTTCCATGACCCATGCCATTGAAAAATCATGTGAACTTTGTCATAGAAAGTTAGTCCACATAAACTACAAGGCACTACCATACATATGCAAAGCGGTCACAAGTTTACTAGAACTCAAAGATGACCATAAAGGCGTATGCAATGGATGTGCACAAGGGAAGACAATCAAGAACCCGTTTCCAAAGAGGGACAACAAGACAAAAGGAGTCCTAGAACTCATCCATTCAGATGTATGTGGCCCAATGCCATCATATTCCATTAGCGGGTATGTATATTATGTATCATTCATTGATGATTACTCTTGTAAAACCTGGATATATTTCTTGAAATCTAAAGATGAAGTGTTTAGCAAGTTCAAGGAATTCAAAGCCTTGATAGAGAACCTTTCTGAAAAGAAGATTAAGATACTCAGGTCAGATAATGGAGGAGAATATACCTCAAAATAA
>ML803440.1:45327-57524 GCA_009831015.1 Picea engelmannii | reverse complement strand
TGGATATATTTCTTGAAATCTAAAGATGAAGTGTTTAGCAAGTTCAAGGAATTCAAAGCCTTGATAGAGAACCTTTCTGAAAAGAAGATTAAGATACTCAGGTCAGATAATGGAGGAGAATATACCTCAAAATAATTTGTGAAATTCTGCAAAGATATTGGGATCAAGAGGGAACTCACAACTCCCTATAATCCCCAACAAAACGGTGTAGTTGAATGAAATAACAGAACCGTACTGTAAGCTGCGAAGACTATGATCCATGATCAAGATCTTCCTATGTGCTTATGGGCAGAAGCAACAATGGAAATTGTTTATGTGCAGAACTGATTGTCCCATAGTGCACTTGGGCTCAAGACACCGGAAGAGATGTTCAATGGAAATAAGCCAGAGGTAATCCATCTAAAAAGATTTGGTTGTCTAGTGTTTATTCATATACCTAAAGAAAAGAGAAACAAGTTGGACCCTTCAGGAAAGAAGGGGATATTTGTGGGATACTATGAGGTCTCCAAGGCATTCAAAATCTATGTACCAGGTCAATATCACATTGAGATCAACAGGGATGTGACCTTTGATGAAGATGCAACACTCAAGAAATCTAAACTGTGCCAGCTTGAAGAGGTATATGAAGAGGAACCTGTAATCCCCAATACTTCAATTAGGGAGGTTCCCAGAGCTGCAAAACCAGAGAAGGAAGTCGTAACTTCCCCTGATGAGGAACTTCTAGAAGACCATGATATAGTAGAAGTAGAAGAACCTCCTCAGATGACGATCCTCCATAAAAGAAAGCCATCTTGGGCTAGAGAGCTTATTCAAGATGGAGAGAAGTACGGTGTTCCCCAAGGAACTACGAGACAGGTGAAAAGACCAAAGCCATTCTCCAGTTATACAGCTTTGATATGTGATCTCCTAGAAGAGGAGCCTACCTTCTTTGAAAAATCCATTCAGAGAAAAGAATGGGTAGATGCCATGACAGAGGAATACCAATCCATAATGAAGAACGAAGTATGGGAAATAGTTCCCAGACCGAAGAATAAAGATGTGGTATCCTCCAGATGGCTCTTCAAAATAAAACATGATGCCGATGGAAGTATTGAGAAATATAAAGCAAGATTTTTCGCTCGTGGCTTTTCCCAAAAGGAAGGCATTGACTATGAAGAGACATTCGCTCCTATGGCCAGATACACTTTGATCAGAACCATCATAGATCTTGCAGCTAAGATGAAGTGGAAGCTACACTAGATGGACGTAAAGACAGTTTTCCTAAATGGTGTCATCAAAGAGGAAGTGTATATAGAGAAACCTCAAGGATTTGAGGTTGAAGACAGGAAGTCTCATGTCTGCAGATTGAAGAAAGCCTTATACGGATTGAAGCAAGCTCCTAGAGCTTGGTATGGCTGTATAGACAGTTTATTGATGAGCTTAGGCTTTACCAAGAGTAAAGCAGACTCAAATATCTACTTCAAATTCATGAACAATGAGCCAGTAATCTTACTGCTATATGTGGATAACTTATTCTTAACTAGAGAAGAAAATCTCATCACTGAATGTAAAAAGAGAATTTCCTCAGAATTTGAAATGAAAGACCTTGGCCTAATGCATTATTTCTTAGGTCTTGAGGTATGGAAGAGTCCTGAGAGGATCTTCCTTAACCAAGGGAAGTATACAGTCAAAATCTTGAAGAGATTCGACATGTTGGAATGCAAGCCCATGAATACACCCATGGAAGCGAAGCTGAAGCTGTTGGTCGATACTTCATCAGAATTGATTGATGTCACACTATACAAACAAATTATTGGATCGTTGATGTACCTGATGAACACCAGACTAGACATTTGTTTTTCTTTGAACACCTTAAGTCAGTTTCTGGTTGAACCCATACGTGTTCACATAGTGGCTGCAAAACATGTGATGAGGTACCTTAAAGCTACAATAGATTATGGTCTCAGCTATGATGGAGATCATGATTTCACATTGAGTGGATATACTGATGCAGATTGGGCAGGAAGTGTTTCTGACAGGAAAAGAACTTCAGGATGTTGTTTTAGTTTGGGATCAACTATGATCTCGTGGCAGAGTAGGAAGCAATCTAGCATTTCACTCAGCACAGCAGAAGCAAAATACATTGTTGCATGTTATGCCAGCTGTGAAGCCATATGGCTTCGAAAGTTGCTAACCGACCTATTTGACTTAGAGATGAGAGCAACCTTGATTCTATGTGACAACTAGAGCTACATAAAGATGACAAAAAATCCTATATTCCACGATAGGTCGAAGCACATAGAGATCTATTATCATTACATCCGTGACATGGTACAGAGAGGAGCCTTAAAGCTCCAGTACATTAGCATGGATGAACAAGTTGCTGACGTGTTGACCAAGCCCCTATCTCATGTGAAGTTTGAGTATTTCTGAGATAATCTTGGCATAGTCTGAAAGGACCTTCCTTGAAAGGGGGAGTAGTTGCTATGATGAGATATTCCCTGCTTCCAACCTTGTGGTTGTGACGTAAAGCAAGACGTGTACCTTGCTTCTGACCCAGTTGTTAGACGGAAAGCAAGATGAGATGTGTTCCTTGCTTCTGACCCAGTTGTCAGAGGGAAAGCAAGATGAGATGCGTTCCTTGCTTCTGACCTAGTTGTCAGACGAAAAGCAAGATGAGATGTGTTCCTTGCCTCTGACCCAGTTGTCAGACGGAAAGAAAGATGAGATGTGTTCCTTGCTTCTGACCTAGTTGTCATATGTAAAGAAATATGAGATATTCCTTGCTTCTGACCTAGTTGTCAGATGTAAAGCAAGACGAGATGTTCCTTGCTTCTGACCTAGTTGTCAGACGTAAAGCAAAACGAGATGTTCCTTGCTTCTAACCTAGTTGTCAGACATAAAGCAAGATGATATGATGAGACTAGCACTGAGCTTTCAGCTGGATAGCTGTGACGTAAAACCAGTCTAGTATCCTGCTTCCGACCAAATGGTTGTGATGTAAAGAAGGACGAGTATCTTGCTTCCAGCCTAAGTGCTATGACGTAAAGCAAGACATTGAGATGAGACAAGTACTGAACTTCCAGCTTGACAACTGTGACGTAAAGCCAATCTTGTATTATGATGAGCCAACCTTGTGCTGTGATGATGTATCAGTTTTTATACTAATACGTATTGATGCAGATGATGATAGAATTCCTTTGAGAATGACGATGTTGCCGATGAAGAAAACTTTCGTTGATTTATAGATATGCCAGTTAGTGTTCCAAGATGATATTGATGATGTTGTCCTCTCACCCACTTGATGTTTTTGATGATGTTGTCATCTCTCTCTCGCATGATGCTGCTAAAGAATACCCTTCATGTTAAGGGGGAGTGTTGAAATAATGTAACTACAAAGAGTATTCTTATTATTATTGATATATTATTCCTAGGATCAATCCCCATTGTGGATTGATCATGTCGGTTATTGTAATAGGACCAAATCCCCTTTTGTGGATTGATCAAAAGACAATTATAATAGGTAGAATAAGAAGTCGGCCCCAACAAATATTAAAGAGGCCCAGAAATATAATAAAGGTGGGTTTACCCACCCAGTTTGAGAAGTCGGCTCTGCCAGTGAAGAGACACTTCACACGTGCCAGACTTGTATAAATAAAGAGGCCAGCGCCTCACTTAGACACAACTCACTTGCTCATTTTGAGAGACAAGTTTAGATCTGCTGTTGGAGAAGAAGGAGAGAGAGAGTGGCCCATATCTGGGAGAGGACTTTATGTATTAGTTTAAGAGATCTCTTGGCATTGTATTGGCTATCTATATTAAGGAAGTTTTGTTGGGTTTTCTTCCCCTAGAGGGTTTCCCAGGATAAATGATGTGTCTCTTGTGATTGTGTATTTCTCAGTGATCTTGGATTATGCTATTGTTATCTAATGAAATGCAAACATCTATAATAATGGCTTAAACATTAACAGTAGGGATGATAAGGAAGTGATTGATGATAATAATAGTCAACATATCATCCCTATGGAAGATTATGCCAAGCCTTTCAAAGAATGGTTAAAGTCGACAAACTTTAAATATTTTCTCTTGGCACCAATGCAACTTCATCAGAAAGGGTTCAAGGAAGACTCTATCAAGTGGTTGAGAACTAAGAAAAAGGGTTCACATCAGAACATCAGAAAACATGGTAAAGTGTATAAGTCTTTTGACAACTCATCTCATCCATTTGGACGACATAAAGTTAGATATGACAGTGAAAAGGCTCCACCTTGAAATGATTTTCAACATGGTCATTCGATGCCCATGAGGGCATCCTTTGTAACGTATCTCTAACCTTTCTACTTTATTTTTCAGTTTTGTCATTATTTCATTTATGTATATAGTTCATTGTATAGTCATTTCATTTATTTTATTATTTTCAATATCATTTCATTTATTTGATTATTATTTATTATTTTCACACATGTACTTATGTTGGTTATTGGTGAGAACTTTGTTTTGTAGATTCTGAGGTTCTCGCATGCTCGCCTTCCAAAAGATAAAGCACATGTCTCCATGTGGAGCCATATGTTGACCACCTATTTCAACTAGGTGTCAACATCATGTATCATGAAGATATGTACCTTGTGGTATGACAAATTTGAAGGCTTATGGCTCAACATGATAATTTTTCCCTCCGACACTTCTTTCTGTGTACATGGAATGTTCGCTCCCCTGCGTGGGATAATTTTGTAATATGTTAGCATGGGTTAAGTTTTATTTAGTTGCCTAGGAATTTATAATTAGGTAAGTCCTTTCATCAAGTTTTTTTCCTCTTGTTTTTCAATGATTTTAATTACTCTCGAGTTTTTCACTCAATAATCCTTCAAAGTGGTGAAAGGCATTCTAATGTTCAAGCCCAGTGTGTGAATAAGGTTTAAAAATGTTGTAAATAACCATGCTATACACATTCTAGACTATTGCATAATTCCATTAGGTTTTGATAGGATTTTTTAATAATTAAAATTTTTCGTAAATTGAAAATTTTAATTACTTTTGATGGAAAAATGTAAAACTTTGGTCCTTGTGTATTTTGTATAAAGGTGTGAGTACTCAAATAAAATGGATTATTACCCCCTACACCATTAAACCAAGTTTGAGCACAATTGGACGAGTTTTTCTAGGTCATTGTCCATGAGGAGTCCAAGTCAGTCAAAAGTCCGCAAATAATTGGCTAAGGTAAAAAAACCAAAAATTGTAAAAGTGTCTAAGTCGAGAAAAGAAGTGGGGAAATGTTTTCTAATGTATTTTCCTAAGCTGGAAAAGTAAAAATACACTTAGAAGAACCCCTCATGACAATTCAAAAATGGGTCCCCCCACACCCCCCTCACATCTCACCCCTCAAACCCTAACTCACTCCAAAACCCTAAAAGTGCACCACCCTTGACTTGTTCTCTTTCTCTTGGATGGGTGAGACTTGTAACTCATCAAAGAGGGGTCTATCCTCTCTCCCTCCTTTAAAAGGAATCCCCCTCTCCTCATTTTGACATGATTTTTCACAACAGCTCTATTATGCCAAAATCTCTCCCCACTCTCTCTCATTCTCTCCCATTTTTCTCTTGTAATTTTGGTGTCATTTGGTAACCTTTCTTGGAGCAATAAAATGAAGCTTTGGAGGATCTCTTGGTGTTCTTGGTGCATTATTGATGCTTTTGGATACTCTTGTATGGTATTTTCTTTTAGTGAGGTAATATTGCAAAGTTTTGTTTATTTTCGCTTCACGTTGTTTTACATGAAGAACCATAAGCAAAGCATTTTGCTAGGGATAAATATGTAGTAGCATTGCTATAGGTTTATGTGATTTGTTTTTATTAGTGTTTGCAAAGTATTTTGTAGGTATTTTAAAATATCTCACCTTCTTGCCTCATTGTGTAGCAAGGGTTTACAGATTTGCAGGTTGCCAAAGCTTGGAGGAGGAACTCCAAAGGCTTCATTTTGCTTCACATAATTTTCTGTTCAAATTTCAGTCTTCTATTTACTTATTTTCTGCATACATAATCACTTAAATTTTGTTAAAATATCAATTTTTAAGTTCATATTTTTATTGTAAAAATTTATGTACATAATAACTCAAAACTAACATTTTTGGGTGATTTTTAGCATTTTCCAACAAGCTTTGTTTGTTGTTCTATGTAGGTTTTCACCATTAAAAAGGGAGGTACTGCCCAAAATTAGCCATTAAAAGCTCAAGAAAACATCAATAAGATTTGGTGCAAACCCTCTTTCTTTCTCTCTCACTTTCTAAAGCTATTGTAAGCATCCCAAGAGAGTCTCTTGGGCTTGCACTTTTTATTTMTTTCCAAGTTTAAAATYTGTAAACTAATTTTAATTRTTTTCCCACACCTTGCATTRTGTTTGGCTCTACCATCCTTCCAAAATCGTGTTGGCTAGGATTAGAAATATTTTTATGATTTTTTCTTAGTTAATTTTGTTCACCTTTACCACAAAATCACAAGGCTTTGTCCTCCACCTTGTGCCAAAGTAGTGTGGTTAATTTGTTTAAGTTATTCATTTTAATTAATTTTTTATTTCCCACACCTTGCATGTGAATCACTATGCCATCTTGCAAAATCGTGTTGGGTAGTGTTTAAAGTTTCCTTTTATTTTGAAAAGTAAATAAAATTTACCCCAACTTTGCCCTGTATTCTCTCCACTTGCTACTTTGTGGATCTTGGGTGATAAGAAAGAGAAAAGGATTGAGTGGTTAGTTTAAGTAGGCACTCATTTATATTTTTCTTTTGTCACTAAAATAAGGTGACTTATGGAGGCTACAAGGGGTTGAAGTCGGGGATTGTTTTATGGCACTAAGTGACCTCCTTGTTGAGCATCGAAGGACTTTGGACTTGACCTGTGGAACTAGGGGAGGACCTGTTTTTCTTCTTATTGAGCACCCATCATTTCCTCTTGGCTAAGAGATAAGGACTTGGGGTAGTCACATTGATTATGTTTGCAACCTTTCACATCTAAACCACTAAGCTAAAAAGAAACTTAAAATTAATTAAAAACAACCTAAACGCTTGCACAACATTTACATTTCATTGCAATTTTCATTTCAACAATTTATTCACATCCCATTTAATTTTTGCAAGTTATTCACATTATTCTTTATTTTTTATTCAAGCATTCTTTAATTCTTTGGGAAGTAATTGTTTATATGTAAAGTTATTTTTTGAATAATTTTGTGGATAAATTTATTCTTTATTGAAGTTGTAAAGATATCATTTTGTGAATATATGATCCGGATTATTTTCGGCACGAAATGAGAGTGGAGATATAATAAAGAAATGCACAGAGATATTGCAGATATTCAATAATATAACAGAAATGTATCAGAGATGCAACCATAAACACAGATATACAGTAATACACGATTTCTATTAATCAAATAAATGTACAGAGACTGTAAAAATACAGAGTGAAAGACTCGCTAGAATGGTGGTAGCTTATCTCTGAGAAGAGATGTGACGGCTACTCACATTCGCAAGAAGATGATTACAATGAGGCTCTAAAGGCCTTTTTACAATAAATGGGAATGCCAAAATTCCTAGACATCCAAAAACCTAACCCTAGGAGATGAAGCGCCAAAAGTCATGTGGGCCCCGTTTGGGTAAGGGAGTACATCAACTTCCCGGGGTCGTAACTTTTGCATACGATCTCCGTTTTAGGCGTGTGATAGCTCGTTGGAAAGGTATCGTCGAGGAGATTCATTTTGGGGGCTCAATAATGCATTCTGCTATCATTAAGAACATTGATCTGGAAAAACCTTCATTTAGGCCCTCAAAATGGTCCCGGAAGTTAAAACCTGCTAAAAATAGTAAATTGCCAAAATTGTCAGAAAACAGTTTTGAGCCAGTCGGAAAAGGTGGGTGGACATCGATATCCACCTGGATCAATCATCCCTCCTTAGGAAGCAATGGTCTCCATTGCGTTGAGTTCCCGGGGGAGAGGGCAAAGCGTTTGCTAGATCTGCATCTGGGTGAGCTGCTTGTATTGTTGGAGATGTCGCGTTGCTTGGTTTGTGGAAGTTTGTCATGAACCTGTTGAAGTTGAGGCTGTTCAACAAGTCGAGCTACATGAGAGGAAGGTGCGCAAAAGGAATTTTTGTGCTTTGTTGCAACCTTGTTGACCTGCTTCTGTTGGATAGAAGGTGTAGGGGGAAAAACTGTAGTGGTTGCAATGTCCTTATGTTCCCCTTTCGAACAGATTGTGAAGAAGCTGAATTTTGCAGTATGAGATACTACCCTGTGGCACTTTTTAGGTGGAACAATAGTTAGAACTACCTCTGGTATTCTATAGAGATGACCCCACAAAGTAACAATGACACTACAAGGTCGAGACTCATAAATAGCATGGTGCTTCCACATATATGGTTGGCCCAAGAGAACATCACAGACATCCAGTGGGGTAACATCACATAATACTTCATCCTTGAAGGGCTGGATGCCGTATGACAATCGACATTGTTGGTTGACATGAAGATCTCATCCTTGGCAAAGCCACCCGATGTTGTATGGCTGCAGGTGTGGTGTTGTCGACAATCCCAACTATTTGACGACCTCTGCTGAGATGAGGTTCTTCTAGCTTCCGCTATCAACAATAAAATGCAGCGGGGTCCCCTGCACCCACATCTGTGAATGAAAAAGGCGCTCCCCCTCTTCAGGATCTGTTGGTTCTTCTAATTGAATTGTTGCAGTCGCGACAATAGCAGTGGGGTCTGTGTCGATGATCTGTCTTTTACCATTATTTTCAGAATCAGATTCTGAATCAAGGTTTGGCTCCTTGTCTTTGATCTCGGCCACCAATGACTATTTTGAGCGACATTCATCGATGTTGTGCCAAGGGCTTTTGTGGAACTCACACCATTTTCCGGTGTCCTTCTTTGTCTTCCCATGACCCTTCTTTTCCTGTGTCTTGGACTGGTTTTCGGGAGACTGTTTGTTCGGGATATCTTTGTCATACTTTGGTTGTGGCGGATTTGCAGACCCGAATTCATGTTTGTTCTGGTGCTTAAATTTCTGCTCAATTTTAACAGCATATCGATAAGCAACACCGAGTGATGAGATGTCCAAAAAATCCATTTCAGTTTGGATGCATCTGTGTAGAGCCCCACGGTATTTCAGAACCAAATGTCGCTCAGAGTCTTTGATACCCAGCTTGGTGCGCAAGGTATGAAAGGTATTGGTGAACTCTGAAACTGCTTGGCCCCTCTCTTGCCGCAGTGTGGTCCATCTCATGTACTGGTCCTCATAGTTTCCAACAGGGTAATACTGTTCCTTTACCGCATCCACAAAAAAATCCCAAGTGGGATCGACCCCATATATTCCAGACTCCTCTGTGGAACTTTGCTCCCAGTAAGTTTCCCACCAATGTTTGACATGAGGGAGAGTTTTAAGGAGTGCGAAGGTGATCTTTTCTTTGTCGAAAAAATTGTGAACAGAGAAATAACCTTCTAGCAAAGTTAACCATTTTTCTAGGGCTTCTGCATCTATATGTCCTTCAAATACAAGAATATCAAAATTAACTTGTACCTTGAAAGGTGTGGTGCCTTCAAAGTGGCCACTTGATGAAGATGCGCCTGATGCTATCGATAGGCATTTAAGGATGTGGGCAAAATTCTCCATCATTTTGTCCCTCTGTCGCGTGAGAGCTTGCTCAAGCAACAGATTGATAGGATCGTCTGCTCCGTCGATTTTTTTTTCTTCCACCATTGAGGGTTTCTTGGGTGTGCAAGAGAGATTGTCTTCAAGAGAGACAAGCTCGAGACCCAACTTGCTATACTCAGACCTTGTCGGGGACATGCACTGAAAAAACGATCAAGAGCAGCCTGCTCTGATACCAATGATCCGAATTATTTTCGACACGAAATGAGAGCGGACATATAATAAAGAAATGCACAGAGATATTGCATATATTCAATAATATAACAGAAATGTATCAGAGATGCAACAATAAACACATATATACAGTAATACATGATTTCTATTAATCAAAGAAATGTACAGAGACTATAAAAATACAGAGTGAAAGACTCGCTAGAATGGTGGCAGCTTATTTCTGAGAAAAGATGTGACGGCTATTCGCATTCGCAAGAAAATGATTACAATGAGGCTCTGAAGGCATTTTTACAATAAACGGGAATTCCAAAAGTCCTAGACATCCAAAAACCTAACCCTAGGAGATGAAGCGCCAAAAGTCATGTGGGCCCCGTTTGGGTAAGGGAGTACATCAACTTCCCAGGGTCGTAACTTTTGCATACGATCTCTGTTTTAGGCGTTTGATAGCTCGTTGGAAAGGTATCATCGAGGAGATTCATTTTGGGGGCTCAATAATGCCTTCGACTATGGCCTCGGAAGTTAAAACCTGCTAAAAATAGTAAATTGCCAAAATTGTCAGAAAACAGTTTTGAGCCAGTCGAAAAAGGTGGGTGGCCACTGATATCCATCTGGATCAATATATTTCAATAAGAAAAATTTAATAATCTTTAGGCACTTGTCTAGTTGTTTATAAAATAAAGGTTTGATTGTCATTGAAATATTGCATATTGCATTGGTTGTTTTTCATTGGGTTGGGTAATACTAATCAACAACTTAATTAACTCCTAGAAAATTAAATAAACCTTCACACAGTTTAATAGGGTCTACCCCCATTGGCTTCCCTAGGAGTGAGCCTAGACGGAAGGAGTCTAGATCGAGGTGACAGTGGGCCTAGACTTAGGTTTGTGCCTCCAAGGACACACCAAGTGGGTTGAAGACTTCTCCATTCTTGTAGGTGTGTATTAGGACAGAAACAGACCACATTCAGAATATAGAAGCAAACCATCCTAGCATTCACAGTTCGCAAGGTGAAGGGGAAGAGGAAACATATTTCGGCCTAACAAGAGAAATGAATTTCACCATTGCATCCATTAGTGAAGTCCCAAAATACAGTACATTCAGGATGAGGGGAGTGCTTCAAGGTGAGAGGGTTCTTGTCCTTATAGATGGAGGTGTTTCACACAATTTCATTGATTCATCCTTGCTGAAAAGAAGGCACATTCCTACAGTAGGGTTTGAGGGATTCTGTGTGGAGGTATCAGGGGGAAATACTATGCCTTGTGACAGATACATTCCACGTTTGAGCCTCACATTAGGTAAGCATGACTTAGAAAAATACTTTTATGTGATGGACCTACCTGACACCAATGTCATATTGGGAGTGTTATCGCACAATTTGTGCTTTGATCAAAGGAAAGGTTAATGGAAAGGAAAATTGACATAACTTGAGGTTATCCTATCAATGTCACCTCAATAGGATGCCTCTTTCTATTTAGGGTTGATGGCCCAGGGGAGACGTCCCTGGTGACCTGAGGGTTTGAGAAGGCAAGATTAATATGTCTATGAAAAAGTCCCCTCTCACAAGTCACCTCTGATCAGAAAGTCTCGGGGTTTTAACCTAATGAAGTAGTGAAGTATCAAGATGTACCTACCCAGAACAAGGCAACAAGAAAATATATCTTTCACAAGTACAACTTGATGTTAGTACTTCATAAAACCACATACTTTATCAATAAAAGAAAATGGTGTTGATTAAGGTTGGTTTTAATTGATGTCAACCCTTGAAGAAAGACCCGTAGCACAAAGGTTTGGGTAATGGACCCAATAGTGTTTGATGTAAATATGACTCATTATTGTTTTGTCATGGTTGATAAGAAGTAAATATGGATGAACTCCAAAGTGGTCCCCTTATGGTGAAAGCCCTCACGAGAAGATGCTTTGTGGAGTAAGAGAACCCATGCTTAATTGTGGAATAATGAGATGAAAGAAAGTGAATTTGTCAGGGAGTGAATTTGTCAGGGAAAATATCCTATATGGATAGTTCTTGTTATGTCATTTCCGTTGGTATGTGGAATGTCACATAATTCCTCATAGTTAGAGAGTTATGGCCATGAGAAGTTGGAGACCCCAAGTTTGGGTAATGGACCCAAGTTTGTTTGATGGGTAAAGGTATGATTTATGATATATTTTCAGATAATACTATTCTATATGGATAGTACATGTTATGCCATTTTTAGTGGTATGTAGAATGTCACATAACTCCTCACGGTTTGAGAGTTATGGCCTTATGAAGTTGGAGGACCCTCATATGTCATCTAGAAGCCCCAAAAGGTCAAAGTAATCAAAGTGGTTTAAGAGATTTTAAAA
>ML803440.1:20434-37310 GCA_009831015.1 Picea engelmannii | reverse complement strand
CCTTCCAGTTGCAGCTGGAAAACAAAGGAAGTTGGTGCTTCCAATGAATGTAATTCTTCAAGACATATAAGAAAAAGCATTTTGTGGTTTTCTCCCGATTTGGGTTTCCACGTAAAACACCGGTGTACTGTGCATGTGTGTGATTGTTTATTTATTACTGCTCATTATTGCATAATAATTCTACATTGATATAACATTTGAAGAAAAAGGATTATAATTACGTTATTACTGATTCACCCCCCCTCTCAGTAATTCAACAAATGGTTGATATAATGGTGAAACAAACAGAAATTTGTAGCAGAAATATTTATGAGACAATAACTTCACAATAAGTGCCTTAAAATAGCTTCAAAATGACCAAGAATAATCAATCATTAACATCAAAATACTAGCATTTCTCAGAAGCAAGTAAGGCAGTGCATTAATCAACTTTTTCTATTGCTTTTAGATGCTTTTAGTGATGCGAAATATAGTTGTAGCTTACTTTAGTAACAACAGCAACAAAGTTAGTAGATTAGGATATTCTAATGTTAGGAGTGGTTAGTAGAAAGTTTAAGGTATAGGTTTTGATAGTTGTTTTGTGTCAATAACCTAATGGCAAGTCTTAGATTAGTGTCTTTAGGGAAAATGGAGTCTTTTTAAGTAGCAACAAATCTTGAAGGAAACGATGATAGTAAGAGAACCAAAGACAAGAGAGGTTAATAGTTGAAGTGTTGGTAACCCAAGGCTTCAACTACCAAACCCTAGGGGGGAAATAGCTACTAAGGTGTAGGTAACCCTAGGCCCTAGTAGTTTTCCTCCTTCTTTAACTCAAGGATGAAGTAATGACGGCTTAGATGAAGCAATAATGTGCTAGGTGTTGCAATGGCAAGGCCCTTAGAAAAAGCTTCAAGAAAATCGACTTCTTGGCAAAATCGAGTAGGTGAAAGCTCTTAAAGCAAGGACAATAACATGTGCTTAGCTTCCTAGGGTTTTAAGCTAGCAATTTCATAATATTAATGTAAATGAAAGATAAACATAACTATAACCATTCAATGAAGAAGAATTGCAGAAATCTTACTTACATTCATCAAGAATCATCAAGAAAATACCCTAGTTGAACACTTCCACCAAGAAAATTGCCAAAATAGTCCAAAATTAGCCTTCTTCAACAAGTGCGCACTAAATTTCAGTGATGTGACCCCAAATAGGGTTCAAATTTCATAAATCACCAAGTGTGAGTGAAAGATGAGGAAAAATACGAGGGCAAAAACCCTTATTTATATAGTTTCAATGACCAGAATTAGGTCAAAAAGGCCAACATGGTCAGTTTACATGTAATATCCAGCAAGGATGATTTTAAGGATGGAAATTTCTTTAAAATGTAGAAACCTTGGCGAATCTTACTAATCCTTCATATGCCAACTATAAATGTTTGGCAATATTTTTGTAAAAATATTCAAATTTATAAGGATTTTGTATAGTTTTTATAAAATTTTGGCGTTTTTTAAGGTAAAATAATGTTATCCTATAGAATTTTGGCGAATCATTTTTAAAATAGCAAATCTTATTTTTGGAAAAACCATGGAAAATTAGCCCATGAGCGAAATTTAGCCCCTAAAATCATCCATGATATCCAGTTTTTACATTAAATGACATAAATAAACCCTAAATCAAGCAGAAAAGATGACATCATGCCCTTTTAGGGTGACGTTGGGCCTTCTTAGGGCAACGTTGGCCTCCATGAGAAAAATGTTAGGCCTCCTAGGGCCTCTGGATCAAACCACGTGTGCCACTTGGCACACAACTGTCTCCAAAGTGTCCAAAACGTTGGGTGACATCATGGGTAACATGGGTGACATCATGAGCCTTCCAAGGCCTACATCATAGTGAGAAGGGCAAGACCCCCCTGAGTCTAGGCCTACTAGGATGTCTTTGGTGGAACGCCCTCCTCTCTCTCTGGTGTAAACTTATGATCTGTCTATGCCACTGGATGGGGTCTCAGCAATCATCTGGTGGGTTTTTATCCCTATAGAGGTCCAAACTAATCATCTCCCCATGTGTACCTGTCTGTCGGGTGTGGCCCTGCAACAACAACAAGTACGCCCTCCATGGGCTCATAAGTCACAGGGGTCATAGAAATGTCAATCACATCTAATAATCAAGTTATTTAAACATGTGCATAAAACCCCCTTTCCTAGACAAGTGCTCAAAGACGTTATGCTATTATACAAGCTAGGTTTGGAAGGGACGTTAGAATGTCCTATTGGGATAGTTCTCATTGGATGTGGGATGTTTTTAGGTGAAGACAAATCTAAGCCATGTAAGCAGGTGAGGTGGTAAGGGATTTATGAGCAATGGGTGCAGTGATGATAGGGGAATGTATGGTTTACCTGTGGGTGCCTTTGAAGAGGGTGAGTTGCACCTTGTCATGCATGCAAATGTTTCCAAGCCCATTCATGCCTTTTATCTTTTTATCTTATTGTTTTTTCTTTCAAGAGACTAGTTAGGGGACACTGTCTGTTGGCCCTTGGCCACGTTTTGAGGATCCTTGGTCATTTTTTACCATTTTGGGACTTCGACAAGCTGTCGAAGGTGGAGCGCAAGACGAAGCGGAGATCGCAGGATCTCAGACCCTTTTTAGTATTTTTGGGATTTGGGATTATGTAACGTGTATGGGGATGTCAGCCCATGGGTTTACCCATGCTTAGGCCTAGCTTATATGTATAAATATATGCTAAAGCAATGTAGTGAGTACGAATGGTTAAGTGCTAGAGTTGCATCTGTGTAATATTATGCTAAGTGTTAAGTGTGGATTGTAAATGCTTTGTGCATACCATGTGAGACTTGCAAAGCTGAGTGCAAGTAACTATAGACGGCTTAGGGCTGTAACCTAACTTAGGGAAGAAGGATCTAGCGAAGTGCGCAGATATCATGTCCTATGCAGAGTAGGGTTTTTGAGGCTCTATGCATGTAATTGATTAACAGAGATAATAGAAGAGAAGAAGAGTTGGTGGATGTAGCCCCAAGGTGGGGGTGAACCACGTACATGTTGTGTTGCTCTGCTTTGTGAAATGTGTTGATGTCATGATTTGTTTATCTACTTATTTATTAGTGCTATAACATAGATGAATGATATATATGTTAATGTTATGTGCTTAATAGTATGGATGAATGTTAGATCTGACTGATATACATGTGCTTAGTGCTGAACCTGGTAAGATCTGATCTTTTCTGTCATGCTAAGTGCTGCTAAATGCTAGAACTGAATGAATATTGTGATGTATTGTGATGAGGGTTTAACTGTGTTGTAACTAGGAACCGAATATTGATAAGTGTAACTATTGAGTGCTCTGTTAAGTGGTTAGAATCACATATTTGTGTCCCAGCTAAGGTTGCAGACACTGGAGTCTTGCAACCACCCCTGCCTCTACCTTGGGTGAGACTTCATCTACTTCGCAGGTGATGCCGAAAGGGCCGGTAGTTAGGGTTTTGTTGGTGCGTTGTTGTAGCGTTGAACCCTGGGTCTGCCCCTGTGCCAACACTGCCCTGGCATGGTGACAATGTTATCCACAAGCATTTCACGAAGATAATAAGGTTGGCTCGTGATGAGACCCCCTTTCTCTTGGCTATGCCACCAAGAGCCACGACCTTGGTGTGGTGACCAAATTGAGTGGTAGTGTCATATCACTACATGCCCATGGACCTAATAGGTTGGCTCGTGTTGAGACCCCCTATCCTCCAACTAGGTCTTGATTTATTATTTTTATGGGTCACTATGTTTCTTGTTGAGAAGCCTTTTATTATTTTCTCGTGGATTCCTAGGCAAAGCATCTGAAGGTTTTATTCTTTTGGTTTTTATCTTTTTCCAGCTACTTTTACCCTCTGGGCCTTTAGCTCCTTTCTCCCACAAGGTAAGGTACAACCCTTTACTAGATTGGCAAACCCAATGCTCGAACCAATGTATGGGATGGATGAGAGGGAAAAAGATGAAAATGGTAATTATGGTGGGAATGGACGATGACCTTTCATGACCCCCCCAATGGCACATCAAACCCTATGGGAACCAGCTTACTAGAGCATCCTGGCATTCCCCTCAGGTGTGGACAAGTGGAAAGGCATAAGGTCCAAGCACACGTTAGAAGTAAAAAGAATTAAATGCACATATTCAAATGTTTTGAGAATCAGAGTGACACATACCATGATGTTGAGATTATGTACCTTGGGAGGTGTTCCCCATGTGTTTTTACTCTCCTAAACACATGTCGGAAGTACTATGTACTGTGTGCCTTGTACTTTGTGTCTAATTTCACTTTGACTTAGGAGTTTTAAGTCAAAAGTGAAATTTTGTCATTTATGCCTAAAATGACTATTAATTCACTTTGTGGGTGAATTAGAGACATAAAGTGAACTTAGGGAACTTAACCCAAAGTGGGTTTTTGAGTGAGATCATTTTGGAGAGATCTCAACATTTGATTAGATGGGAGATGGGATGATCTCAGCCATTGATCATTTAGGTTTCCCTATAGAGGTTCAAGAGAGGCGCAACGAAGGAAGGAGAACTCATTCACTCATTTGCTCACTTGGAGAGTTTGAGAGAGAGCTTGGAGATGAGGTTTGTTGCATGAGGTGAGGCTAGCTTGGGCACATGATTTCATGGAGGTAGGCATCTAGCTTGGAGCCTTGTTTATTTACTGAGGAGTTTCCAGTGTTGAGGAGGGCGCATCAGCGGTGGGGAGGTCTTACACCTGTTAGATTGCAGTGGGATCAGTTTCAGAGGGAGGCCACACATCAGAGATTGATTACTATGGAGGGGTTTTCCATTCTAAGCTCACAGTTTGCATCTGCAGCAGTTTTGGTGGTTTTGAGAGAATTTATGAGGGGCGCACCTTCCTAGGGCGCACCTGGTTCATTTGGACTTGTATTTCAGCTTTAAACAAGCTGCTATTGTATCAAGTTCATCTATATTTTGTACTTGTTGTATTCCACCATTTACTTTCCTCATATATAGACATATATCCCAAACTGGTTTTCCTTAGGGGGGGGGATTATCCAGGGTCATGTTGACCAAAAATACCTGTGTACAAAATGATGTGTGTTAGTCTCTTAGATCTGATTATTTTCAATTGTAAAGATATCTAGGTGTGTTGTATTTATTTTAGTATGCATGTGCTAACCTCTGGTTACTAAAACTACATGCTAGAGCACCTAAAATTGCAAGTACAGCCGTAACAAATCAGCAAGAAGTTCCTGAACTGTTGGTTGTCCTAAAAAAACAGTAAAACCTTTTCATAACAATTGAAACTTAGAGCCAATATGTGGTCAAAGACAGACCCAGTTAGCAGCTTGATAGGACCTGGAATATCTTCATGGTATCAAAGTTGAGGTGGCTGATTTTTGAGCAGTTTGGACAGCACATGTGTTGGTTGTCATATACATCTTCTTGGTAGATTTTTGTGGACAGACATTGACTATTTCAGTGGTTGTTAGTGGGCAGATTTTTGTAGAGGACAGTTCAGCAGTTGTGACAGTTTGTCGTCAGTCTCTTTTCACACCTACGAAGTAGGAGTGAGGCTGACTTGACTCAACTTCTTTTCACACCTATATTGCTAAGAGCGAGGTCGGAGTTCGCTTGCCTCTTTTCACACCTATGTTGACAAGAGTGAGGCAACATTCCTTTCCAGTTTGAGCATCAGTTGGAGTGCAGTTTGGCAGACATGTCATCATATCAGATGCGTGTTGAGGACAAGCTAGTTGGGGCTAGCAATTGGTCGCCTTGGAATGCGAGGATGGTCTTTCTCTTAGAGGACCTCGAACTATGGGACATAGTTGAGGCAGTTGTTCCAGTCATTCATGTCACTGCTCCTGTCTTGATGGCAGAGTTCAGGAAAAGGAACAACAAGGAAAAGAGGACCATTTGCGATGCAGTTCATGATCATATCATACCCCATTTGACTGGGAAGACTTATGCATACGAGATGTGGTCATCTCTATGTAAGTTGTATGAAAGCTCCAATGAGAACCGAAAGATGGTTCTTCATGCCCAACTCAAGGGCATTCGCATGCTCAAGGATGAGTCAGTGACTTCATTCCTTGGTCGCTACACTCAGATCATAGACGAGCTTTGAGCCGTCAGAGAGGTGGTGGATCCTAACTCTTTGGTGAGGCAAGCTATGAATAGCTTCACCAAACCGTGGGGTCCATTTGTTTGAGGCATTCTTTCCAAGGAGGTCATGCCTACATGGGAGAGGATGTGGGTTGACTTCGTCCAGGAGGAGATTAGACTTGTAGCAGAGGCCTCTGGATAGCGGTAGCAGTCTAGTCAGGGTGATGAGGATATTTCTCTTTGGAAAAAGGACAAGAAGAAGGTCGGTCGTGGGGGTCGGAAGGGTCCCAAGTTTGGGGCCCCACCACAGGGGAGTGGAGGAGAGAGCAGCAGTGGTAAGAGCGATGGTCAAAGGAGAGATATGAGCAAAGTGAAGTGATTTGTTTGTAAGAAGTTGGGCACTATGTTGGACAATGTCCCAATAGGAAGAAGACGAGGGGTGGTACCACAGCTACAACAAAGGAGGTAGAGTTTCAGACACAGTTTTAGAGAGAGTATGTTTTCCTCATATGATGCACTTCATTTGAGACGACACCGAGTGTCTGGTATATTGACAGCGGGGCTTCGAGCCATATGACTAGAGTTTGACAACACTTGATTGATCTCAGAGACACCGAGGTCAGGATAGAGATTCCTCTTGGAAATGACACATTGGCCAGAGTTGTTGGGATTGGCACTGTTACCTTTCAGAGAGATAGCATGCCACCTATATCGTTCAAGGATGTTCTCTATTTCCTTGGGTTGAAGAAGAATTTGATTTCAGTTTCCACCCTCCAGGATAGAGGTCTTGAGTTGACTTTCAGAGGCACCGAGGTACTCATTCATCCTCGGGGGTCTTCACTTGCCTCAAAACAAGTGATTGGAGTGAGGGATGGGAAACTGTTCAGATTGCTTTTTCATCCTCTTCATGCATTGGCAGCGAGAAGCGACATCAGCAGACAAATATGTGAGTTATGGCATCGTAGAATGGCCCACCTACATCATGGAGCTCTCGGAGGACTGAGAGAGGTTGTGATCGGAGTGCCACAGATCAATATAGAGCATCAAGATGTTTGTAGAGGGTGTGTGTTTGGTAAGTTTACCAAGGCCTTGTTCCCCAGCAGTGACACCAGGTTCCCATATGTACTGAACATCCTTTTTAATTAGATTTTGTAGAGGGCTAACCATTTCAAAGAAACTCGGGACAAATCGTCTGACAAAATTAATCTTACCCAAAAAGGATTGCATGGCCTTTTTGGAACAAGGAGGGGGACGTTTGGCAATGGCTTGGGTTCTTTCGGGGTCAATAATCATTCCATATTTAGACACTATAAAACCAAGGAGTTTCCCTTGTTCTATTGCAAAGACTGATTTTTTGGGATTGAGAGATATGTTGAACTTGCAACATCATTCTAAGACAACTCTAAGGTGAGACAAGTGATCTTTCTTGTTTTTTGAAAAGACAATGACATCGTCAAGATAGAACACAACTGACTGGTTGATGAGGCCACGGAAAGAAATATCCATTGCTCTTTGAAAGGTGGCATCGACATTTATCAGTCCAAAAGGCATTTTCCTGTAGGCGTAAGTACCCCAAGGGGTACAAAAGGTGGTTTTAAGTTGGTCCGAAAGAGACAAGGGCCTGGTTGTATCCCGAAAAACCATCTAATAAAGATAGTCTCTCGGAACCAGATACTTGTTGTAGTGTTTGTTCCATTGGAGGAACAAGGTAGTTGTCTTTATCAGATGTTCAGTTCAAATTTCGAAAATCGACACAAAGTCGAATTTCTCCACTTTTCTTCCTTACAGGGACTAAGTTAGAAACCCATTGAGTGTGCCTAACTGGAAAAATTATCTTTGCAGTAAGAAATTTATTTAGTTCATTTTTCACAGTATGTTCCAATTTAAGATGCATTTTCCTCAATTTTTGTTGGAAAGGCTGAGTCTGGGGTTTCATAGGGATTACATGTTGTATGATATTTGAGTCGAAAGTTTTCAGATCGTTGTACGTCCAAGCAAATATATCTTTATATTCTTTAAATAATTTTATAAAAGTGGATCTTTCTTGTTCAGAACATTCCTTTCCCAGATTAAGATTTTGAGGATTAACTCATGTTCCTAAATTTATAGTTTCATAGAGCAAAGAGGAACTGTTAGTTTTGCAATTAACTACCCCTCTAAACTTGTCATGTAGGTCATAAAACTTCTCTAGTCTCACAACATATTTCGGGATATAGTTTACTAGCTCGGATGATGATTCAGGAGATCGAGGATCAGATATTACCGTAAAGTCTCAGAGATTCTCATCGTGAGTGTCTTCATCAATAACTGCATCCTCGAAGGTGTGTTCCATATGCAGAAATTTGATGATCTGTTGATCGTCATCAAATACTCTCCAACTTGTGATGTCCGGGATCGATGGCCTGAATAACAATTCGATCGAAAACACGTTAGAAGAAAAACCTTCAATGGGCAACAATTTAGAAGCAACATTGGCTAGTAAACTAGCTTCTGAATTACTCATCCTAGGAATGGAATTTATATTAAATGCTGAAAATTTGTGTGTTAAACCCCATACCTCGGTTTGGTAATTCTTCAGGTGTGGTGAAAAACAGTGTATTTCATTTCTTACCTATTTGACTACGATTTCTGAATCACCAAATACTACCAAATTTTGCACGTCCATGTCCAGTGCTTTGCAAAGCCTTGAAGAAGTGCTTTGTATTCGGCTGTGTTGTTAGTACATTCAAACTCTAATCAACAAGCAATAAAAGTTGTATTACCTGTGGGATCGATGAGTACACAACCATCACCTGCCCCTTCTCGGGATTTGGATCCATCAAAATACAAGGACCAAATTTGTGCGTCATTCGCAGTATTTGGCGTATTCGACAAAGTTGGTGTCTGAGTATAGGCTGTCACTTCATATTGTTGTTCTGGATCAATGATAGAGGAAATTCCAGTCATGAAATTACTGAAGAAGGTATTGATTCCCTGTGTTTCAATCGAATTTGCAGAGGTAACAAAAGGCTCATTCAGATCGTTCAGATCTATCACGGTATGCTTCAGGTAACATTCTCTGTTTATTCTGATCTTATTGGGTTGTCCATTTTCAAGCAAACACAAATGAGACCAGTCTATAGAAAAATAATCGTGTAGCTTTTCTGACCAATCTCTGCTTAAAAACAGACCACAAACTTCAAGAATTTCAACAACGATAATATCAATTATTTGATGAACTTTGGAATTGGATGATAATTTAATCAGTACATTCGTTCGATCTAGCTGAATAATTTTTAGATCAGAAGGTTTTACCTCTACATTAATTTTCTGGCATACAGACAAAGGCATCACATTTGATGATGCACCAGAGTCAACCATACAATTATGTACATTCCTATTAAAAATTTCAAACGTCAATAAAAAAGGGGAGACATTTTTATGTGCGAAAACAACAAAATTCTGCTGATTTTTATTGTTGTCCCTGAAACAGTTTTGTCTAGGTTTCCTATAGTTTTTTCTGCTAAGTCCTTTTTGTCTTGATGTTCAGATGTCTTTTTAGTTGGGACATTTTTAGCTACGTTTAAATCAATTTCTGCTGATTTTTTGCTGATAATTTCATTGTTTTCATTGTTTTCAGCGATGCTTTGAAGCATTTTCTGCAAAATAAGAAGAAATTTCAGCAATTCAAAAATAAAACTATTTGCCCTTAATTTTTTCAGATCTTCAATTAAATCATATTCTAAAACTGGGGCAGCTAGGCTTTGTCTAATTTCAGTTTTCTTTGGCAGTTTGGAAACAACATTTTTACTTGTTTCGGGTGCGGGTTTGTTGTGTTTTGCTTCTAGGATTATAGGGGTGAACAGTTTCAAAATTCGCTTGGAAAATATTGTCCAATAAGTACCCGAAAAGAGGAGGAGACGAGTCCTCCTCTTCTAGTGCTTCTTCATCAATTGTATCATCAGAATTTTCAAGAGGAATAGAAAAAGAATTGGCATGCGCTTCGAATATCGTTTGCAAAGCATACTATAAACTTTCAAAGTTTAGAACTTCTGTGGTCGAGTTTGACCAGTTTGGAGGGAACGGTTTTCTAAAAGGAGGTTTGAAACTTTATTTACTTGTAGATGCTTCCTCGACAGATCTTTTCAAGTCAATGACCTGATTTGATAGTTTTTGGAAAGTTTTCTGCAAGCTCTCCAGGGCTAATGTTTCTTGTTGATTTTTAGCTTGAGGAGGCCTAGAGAGAAATTTTATCTTCTTCTTAGAAGATGAAGTTGTTTCAGCTTCATTACTAAGATTATCTTGTAAGCTTAATATATCTTTCTCAACTTGACTCTCCTCCTCAAAGGCTTCTAACAACGTGTTCTTTTTGGACCTTTTAACCCATATGGCTATGTTATTATGTAGGGCCTTAGTATAATATGCAACAATTAAGCTTTTTGTAGGCATCGAATCTACGGGGATTTTGTTCTAGAGATTTGTCATCTCCAAATTTATCTAGAAAACAAGTTTCAAACTTGTCCCAAGAGACGATGGTCTACCCGGTTGAGGAATTTCCCTCAAAAGTATAAGAAAATAATCTGCATACTACATCTTCGTGTTCGACACTCTGGAGTCTAATGGCTAGCATAAATTTCTTGATGTGATCCTCAACTGATTGTTTCAAATCTGGATCAAATTTGGGCAACCATTTCTCCGGATGTTTAGGTAATGGGTGTTGGGGTCCAAGTACAGCCACAACATCTTGGTCGAGCCAAGGTCTGGCAAGATTGTTTTGGTTTGCCATGGGAGTTGGTGGAGTCGAACGTCAGAAGAAGAACTGCCTTCGTTTGAAGATTATCCTCCCAAAGAAGATAGAGAAGAATCAGGTGGAGATGGTGGGATACCATATCCTCCCACACCAAGGATTGGTGCTTCAGTAGGATTGGTAATATTACCACCTAAAAGGTTTTCGGGTAGACCAGTGCCTTGAAGTTGTTCTTGAAGGTTTGTAAAATCAAGGGGTTGATTGATTTGTCTACCAAGTTGCCTAATATAGGATAAGGCACTTTGAGTTCTTACGAGTGATTGGCGGACAATTCCTTGGACGTCAATCCCTTGAGGAATTGTTGTCACTGGTTCGATGGGAATATTAGGGGTATTGTTTGAGGTAGTTGTTGTTTCAAGTGTAACGCTAATGTCTGAGCGATTACGCATTATGACAGGAATACGAGTGTGTGGGGGAGTCTTACGACCTCCACGTTCCATCAATTAATTCCAGCCCTCCTTCTAACGCCATTTGTTGACGAGACTTAAGTGACACACCGTCAACTGGAAGGTCAGATCCAGTCTGAGGTTGTCTAATTAACCCAAGTCGTTTGGAATGAACTGGCTCGACAGGTTTAATGGCTCTGTTAGCCAATTAAAGTCCTAAAAATAATAAAAGAAATTAACTAATCTAAAACTATAATTCTATCAAATCTATATGTTAATTACAAATGTTCAAATAGAAATATGAATATGTGTAAATGATTATACACAATCTATATACAGTTTGCAAGGTTTACTTGAAATCTTGCGAAATGAATGTTCATAATAAAATTTTTAACTGAGATAAAGAAAGAACATACATTTTTTTTCTATGTTTTTTGAATTAAGACTAACAAATACTAAGCAAATACAATTGAAACAAGGACACAAAAACAATCAAAGCTAGTTTATGCAATAAATAACTAAATGAAATAACACACACTAACTTGTTGCTAATCAGCACAACTGAATTTATCTTCATGTGTTGTATGTGCTCATGCCTGTACTACTATTAAGGGAAACCTATAACAGAACAATACTAGCACTTCTAGAATACATTCAAAGAAGTATTTGATAGTGGAGTAAATTAATAAAAACAGAAAGACAATTAATTAAAAATCCTGTGATCTTAGGATGATCAATATTTAAGAGCGAGAGAAAACTCAGATCTAAGTATTGATATTATCCAACATTTAACATTAAGAATAAATTCAAAAATAATCAAATGATAGATCGATCACACATACAAAATAGAATGACAAATTATGGACAGCATATAATATTTAACAGTATGAAACACCATATGATGGCAAGTTAAAGCTAAAATCAACCATAATAATATCTCATAATACACAAGTAATGAAAGAACAAAATGAAATAAACATCGCAGGTCTAAAGCCAAAGCTGAATGTCATTCCCATATTCCTTCTCAAAATCACATGTCCATACTGTCTTCTAGCAAAAATTGTTTTCACCACTAACAATGATCACTATTTAAACTAGTTTTGGATTAACAAACTCTTATCATGCAAGATAGAGTGTAATCCCCAGAAAATAGATTGTTTTACAAAAATAGTACAACAGGAAACCATTCCTATAGGAGTTTGTTTATCAAAATTTATTACATAATGACAAAGTTTTATCAAGCCAAAAGGAAACTAGTAAACTATACAACGCATAATCCAAGATGACTTCTCGTGAATAGCACCATAATTATTATTTTCCTGTAGATGACAAAACGAAATTGACATTTAGAAAATAATATAAACTAACATTTAGAAATAAACTGGCTACATAATCGTGAGATTCTGTAGCTAGTCTTATATTAACAAAGAAAATCAAAATAAATCTTTGTATTTGACTTTTATAACAGAATAAAATGAGAACAAATCAAAACCACTTTTAGAGTTTGAATGTACTAACAACACAACCGAATACAAAGCACTTCTTCAATGACTTTGAATATCTAATTCTCGATCTCCTGAATCATCATCTGAGCTGGTAAATTCTATCCCCAAATCTGTTGTGAGACTAGAAAAGTTTTATGACCTACATGACAAGTTTAGAGGGGTAGTTAATTGCAAAACTAATAGTTCCTCTTTGCTCTATGAAACTGTAAATTCAAGAACACGAGATAATCTTCAAAATATTAATCTGGGAAAGGCATGTTCTGAACAGAAAAGATCTGCTTTTATAAAATTATTTAAAGAATATAAAGATGTATTTGCTTGGGTGTACGACGATCTGAGAAATTTCCACCCAAACATCATACAGCATGTAATCCCTATGAAACCTCAGACTCAGTCTTTCCAACAAAAAATGAGGAAAATGCATCTTAAATTGGAACCTACCGTGAAAAAGGAACTAAATAAATTACTTACAGCAAAGATAATTTTTCCAGTTAGGCACACTCAATGGGTTTCTAACTTAGTCCATGTAAGGAAGAAAAATGGAGAAATTCGACTTTGTGTCGATTTTCGAAATTTGAACCGAACATATGATAAAGACAACTAACATGTTCCTCCAATGGAACAAATACTACAACAAGTATCTGGTTCGGAGAGACTGTCTTTATTAGATGGTTTTTCGGGATACAACCAGGTCCTTATGTCTCCTTCGGACCAGCTTAAAACCACCTTTCGTACCCCTTGGGGCACTTACGCCTATAGGAAAATGCCTTTTGGACTGATAAATGTCGATGCCACCTTTCAAAGAGCAATGGATATTTCTTTCTGTGGCCTCATCAACCAGTCAGTTGTGGTCTATCTTGACGATGTCATTGTCTTTTCAAAAAACAAGAAAGATCACTTGTCTCACCTTAGAGCTGTCTTAGAACAATGTCGCAAGTTCGACATATCTCTCAATCCCAAAAAATCATTCTTTGTAGTAGAACAAGGGAAACTACTTGGGTTTATAGTGTCTAAAGAGGGAATGATTATTGACCCCGAAAGAACCCAATCCATTGCTAAACTCCACCCCCTCCGCCCCCCCCTCCAAAAAAGCCATGCAATCCTTTTTGGGTAAGATTAATTTTGTCAGACGATTTGTCCTGAGTTTATCTGAAATGGTTGGACCTCTAGAAAATCTAATTAAAAAGGATGTTTTGTACAAATGGGAAAATCGAAGATCGAATATTACCGTAAAGTCTCGGATATTCTCATCATGAGTGCATTCATCAATAACTACATCATGGAAGGTGTCTTCCATATGCAGAAAGTTGATGATCTGTTGATTGTCATCAAATACTCTCCAACTTGTGATGTTGTCCGGGATCGATGGCCTGAATAACAATTCGATTGAAAACGCGTTAGGAGAAAAACCTTCAGTGGGCAACAATTTAGAAGCAACATTGGCTAGTAAACTAGCTTCTGAATTACTCATCCTAGGAATGGAATTTATATTAAATGCTGAAAATTTATGTATTAAACCCCATACCTCAGTTTGGTAATTCTTCAGGTGCTGTGAAAAACAGTGTATTGCATTTCTTACCTGTTTGAATACGATTTCTGAATCACCAAATACTACCAAATTTTGCACGTCCATGTCAAGTGCTTTGTGAAGTCCTTGAAGAAGTGATTCATATTCGGTTGTGTTGTTAGTACATTCAAACTCTAATCGACAAACAATAAAAGTTTTATTACCTGTGGGATCGATTAGTACACAATCAGCACCTACCCCTTCCGTGGATTTGGATCCATCAAAATACAAGGACCCGATTTGTGCGTCATTAGCAGTATTTGGCGTATTCGGCAAAGTTGGTGTCTGAGTATAGGCTGTCACTTCAGATTGTTGTTCTAGATCAGTGATAGAGGAAATCTCAGTCCTGAAATGACCGAAGAAGGTATTCATTCACGACGTTTCAATCGAATTTGTGGAGGTAATGAAAGGCTCATTCGGATCGTTCAGATTTGTCACGGTATGCTTCAAGTAACGTTCTCTGTTTATTCTCATCTTATTGGGTTGTCCATTTTCAAGCAGCCACAAATGAGACCAATCTATAGAAAAATAATTGTGTAACTATTCTGACCAATCTCTGCTTAAAAACAGACCATAAACTTCAGGAATGTCAACAACGCTAATATCAATTATTTGATCAACTTTGGAATTGGACGATAATCTAATCAGTACATTTGTAAGTTCACCGATCACTTTAACATTCGTTCGATCTAGCAAAATAATTTTTAGATCAGAAGGTTTTACCTTTGCATTAATTTTCTGGCATACAGACAAAGGCATCACATTTGATGATGCACCAGAGTCAACCATACAATTATGTACATTCCTATTAAAAATGTCAAACGTCCATAAAAAAAAGGGAGACATTTTTACGTGCGGAAACAACATAATTCTGCTGATTTTTTTATTGTTCTCCTTGAAACTGTTTTGTCTAGGTTTCCTACAGTTTTTTTCCGCTAAGTCCTTTTTGTCTTGATTTTCATGTCTTTTTAGTTGGAACATTGTTTAGTTGTGTTTAAATCAATTTCTGTTGATTTTTTGCTGCTAATTTCATTCTTTTTACTGTTTTTAGTGATGCTTTGAAGCATTTTCTACAAAATAAGAGGAAATTTCAGCAATTCAAAAACATAAATATTTTCCCTTAATTTTTTCAGAGCTTCAATTAAATCCTATTCTAAAACTGGGGTAGGTAGGCTTTTTCTAATTTCAGTTTGCTTTGGCTATTTGGAAACAACATTTTTACTTGTTTTGGGTCGAGCTTGTTTTGTGTTTTGCTTCTAGTATTATTGGGGTGAACAGTTTCAAAATTCGCTTGAAAAATATTGTCTGATAAGTGCCCGAAAAGGGGAGGAAATGAGTCCTCTTCTGGTGCTTCTTCCTCAACCGTATCATCAGAATTTTCAGGAGGAACAGAAACATAATTATCATGCGCTTCCAATATCATTTGCAAAGCATACTGTAAACTTTCAAAGTTTAGACCTTCTGTGGTCGGGTTTGGTTGGTTTGGAGAGAAAGGTTTTCTAAAAGGAGGTTTGAAACTTCCTTTACTTGTAGATGCTTCCTCGGTGGATCGTTTCAAGTTAATGACCTCATTGGATAGTTTCTGGAAAGCTTTCTGCAAGCTCTCAAAATCTAATGTTTCTTGCTGATTTTTAGCTTGAGGCCTAGAGAGAATTTCTATCTTTTCTTAGAAGATGAAGTTGTTTCAGCTTCATTACTAAGATTATCTTTTAATCTTAATATATCTTTCTCAATTTGACTCGCCTCCTCAAAGGCTTCTAACAACGTGTTCTTTTTGGACCTTTTAACCCATATGGTTATGTTATTATGCAGGGCCTTAGTATAATATGCAACAATTAAGCTTTCTGCAGGCATCGAATCTACAGAAATTTTGTTCTTCAGCGTTAGAAATCTTTGGTTAAAATACTTCACTTTTTCTTTATGGTTCATTTTTAAGCTAGAGAGTTCCATGACCAAGACTTCTGGAGATTTGTCATCTCCAAATTTATCCAGAAAGCAAGTTTCAAACTTGTCCCAAGAGACGATGGTCTGAGGCTGTTGAGCGAAATACCAGGATGAGGCATTTCCCTCAAAAGTATAAGGAAATAATATGCATACTACATCTTCGTGTTCGACACTCCGAAGTCTAATGGCTAGCATAAATTTCTTGATGTGATCCTTAGCTGATTGCTTCGAATCTGGATCAAATTTGGTCAGCCATTTCTCTGGATGTTTAGGTAATGGGTGTTGGGGTCCAGGTACAACCACGACATCTTGGTCGAGCCAAGGTCTGGTGGAATTGTTTTGGTTTTCGATGGGAGTTGGTGGAGTAGAAGGTTGAGATGATTCAGATGAAGAATTACCTTCATCTGAAGATTCTCCTCCCAAAGAAGATGGAGAAGAATCAGGTGGGGATGGTGGAATATGTTGATACTGAGAGGGGGGTGAATTAGTATCAAGTACAATTTAAAACATTTTTCAACTTATACTTAAACCATTCAACTATATCCAATGAGCAATGAACAATAGTATAAGAGTTACACCAATACACCATAATACACCATGCAC
>ML803439.1:151046-164623 GCA_009831015.1 Picea engelmannii | reverse complement strand
CTTGTATAGGTCTATTTATTTCCATGAATTGTCTTTCCATGTCTAGCCTTTCCTTGACTTACCTTGTCTTTCCTTGTCTTTCCTTGCATATTGAAAGGGTCTAGGTCCATATATTTCCATATCTTTCCATGTCATGCCTTTCCATTCCTTTCCTTGCCATGCATATCCTTGTATTTACATTCCTTTCCTTGCCTTTCCATTTATATCCTTGACTTCCCATGTCATTCCTTTCCATGCATGGCCTTTCATTACCTTGTCTTGTCTTTCCATGCTATGAATTTTCATGTATTTCCTTTCCTTTAAAATATTTTTCTTTCCTTTCCTTGCATTGGAAAGGAATGGAAAGACAGGACAATGCTATCCATTGAAAGGAAAGACATCGAAATGAAAGGTCTAGGTCTAGGTATAGGTCCATGTCTAGGTTTAGATCTACATCTAGGTCTAGGTTTAGGTGTTAACATGTCTTTCCCTTCCTTGCATTTTATTTCCATTCCTTGCCTTTTCATCTATATACTTTCATTTCCTTTCCTTACCTTTCCATTTCTTTACTTTCATTTCCATGCATACCTTACCATGCCTTGCCTTGGCATGTATTTAGTCTTTCCTTCCCTTGTCTTGCCTTTCCTTGTCATTTCTTGCCTTGACTTTCCTTCCCTTTCCTTTCCTTTCCTTTCCATGCCTTGCCTTACCTTTCATTTATTTTCCTTGTCCTACCTTACCTTCCATTTCCTTGGAAATTCATGGCAAGGAAAGGAAATTTAGGACAAGACAAGGCAAGGAAATCCTCGACATGGCAAGGAAAGGAATGGCAAGTCAAGGTATAAGTGTAGGTCATGGTATAGGTTTAGCTCTAGTTATAGGTCCAGATCATGGTCATGGTATAGGTCTAGGTCTAGGTCAAGGTTTAGGTCTATACCTTTCATTTCCTTTCCTTTCCTTGACTTAGACCTATACCATGACCAAGACCATGAACTATACCTATACCTAGACCTAGATCATGACCTATAGCTATACCATGACATGTACCTAGACCTATACCTAGACCTAGACCTAGACATGGACCTGGACCTAGTCCTAGAACTAGACCCTGCCTTTCTTTTCCATGTCTATCATTTCCTTCCCCTCCATTTCCTTGCATGAATTTCCTTGCCATGTATTTCCTTGACTTACGTTTGCTTGCATGGTTGTTCTTTGGATTTTCTTTTCCTTCCTTTCCTTTCCTTGACTTAGAACTATAAAAATACTTAGAGCATGACCTATAACTAAAAATATATTTATACCATGACCTATAACTAGAGATTTCCTTTCAATGCCTTGCCTTGCCATGTCTATCCTTTTTGTGCCTTGCAATGTGTTTCCTTCCCTTGAATTTACATTCCTTTGTTGGCCTTTCGATTCCTTTCCTTGCCACATATTTCTTGGAATTTCCTTTATGTACCTTATCTTTCCTTTCCATTTCCTATGACTCCTTACCTTTCCTTCACAAGTTATGAGGGAAAATCAAGGCAAGGCTAGGCAAGGAAAGGAAAGGATTGTCTAAGTCTAGGTATAGGTCTAGGTATTTCCTTCCCCTGCCTTGCCTTGAATTTCCTTTCCTTGTCTTTCTCTTCATTTAATTTTCTTTCCTTACCTTTCCTTGCCTTGCAATTACATGCCTTGCCGTGCCTTGTATTTCTTTGCCTTTTCTTTCCTTGCCATGCATTTCCTTTCATTGCCTTGTCTTTCCTTGTTTTTCATTTCCTTTCCATACCTTTCCATGTATTCCCTTTTCATGTCTTTACATGCCTTCCCTTTCCTTTCCTTGCAATGTCTTTCCTTCCAATTACTTGTCTTGTTTTTCCTTGTCTTTCCTTGTGATGTTCTTCCATGTCATGTCTTTACATGCCTTTCCTTTCCATGTATTTACTTTCCTTTCCATGTATTTCCATACCTTTCCTTGCCTCACCTTTCCTTTCCTTGCATTTTATTTCCATGCCATATCTTTCCTTTCCTTCCCTTTCCTTGAATTGACATGCCTTGTCTTTCCATGCCTTCGCTTGCCTTGACTTGCCTTTCCATATCTTTTCTTGCCTTTCCTTGTCTTTACGTTCCTTGTATTTCCTTGAATTTCCTTTCATTGACTTACCTTGACTTCATTTTCACCTTTCCATGTCTTTCCATTCCTTGCCTTTTGTAATATACCTTAATTTTGACATAAAAAGAAAAAATCTTCTCGGGAACATTAATCCTAATTAACCTGATATATCCATCCTTAGGATAAAATGATCGTTTTCTCTATTATTAAACTCTGATAAGTTTCTTATATTATGGTTACCCATGTTGACATTTTAATCAGCCAACATATAGGTGTCCAGGTCATGCTAAGATAATTGTCCATTACTCTAACAATTTTGTAAGTCATAAAGCTTCCAAACATTTATATGTGTCATACTACACAGAACTTGGACTATGGAGGACTTAGGAGTCAAGATCCCAAAATTATTTCCTACGCAAAATACTTCTTAAACTTATGTGCAAGAGGGTCTTAATAGTATTTAAAAGGGAAAGGTTTAAACGATCCACCATAATGTATGTCGAGATATTTACCCTAGCACATGGGCTATAGGCTTATGCTTATGTGTTAGTATTATTCTTTTTTAAAAATCCATGCATTCGAACTAAGTCCCCGGGTTGGTTAGTGACCTGTGGGTCACTAATTAGAAGAAAAACGTTATAATTGTGAGACACTACCCGAACCCATTATGCTTAACCTAATAAACTGAATGATGGTTTCTCTTCAAACACGATGTGAATAGGTCTCATTGTAGATGTGGTTCAACTTTCTAGTTGGTTAAATCGGGAGGGGACCCTCCGTAGTTTTGTGTTCCTTTAATGTGAGGTCAAAGTCTCGACAAGCAGGAGTTAAAGCTCTGGTATGGCCTTTAATGAATTCTGGAGTGAATGGGAAAACCGATGGTTTCACCTGACCCCTTGGCCGATAGGCGTATGCCATCTAATCCTCTTCACATGGGCAGAACCCTCCATCGTACTGGCCTCCTTTACTCTGCGCATTAAGGTGTTTTAGGTTTATGAGTTATTCCATCAGCATTCTCATAATCTTTACGTTTTTTTGTTCCTACACACACCTCTGTATTCTCTTCACGAGGGAGCTTCAAATGTGCAAAGGTACCCACCAGGTGGAAACCAGGCATCCCTACCCATTTACTTTGGTAAGATCGCAACCCTCTGTAACATTAACATTTTTTTTTAAAGAAGAAATTGGCTTTACTTAAGGTGGACGAGTTCCTTTCTTCTTTTGACTGTGGCTTTGGTTATGATTCTCCCATGACAGTTTACTTCTGTGACTTGTTAGTTGTATTACAACCCCAGACACGAAATCTACTGGGGAAAACTTTCCTTTAGTGAGGAAAGACTCCAACCCCTTTCAGGACCTCTCTGTTGTCCTTCATTCAGGCATAGTCTAATTGGAAGGTTACGGGGTTGTGCTTCATTAACGTTTTTCATCGTATCCTTCTTTTGTATTTCGATTTGACCCTTTTTAAAACTGTTATTATCTAAGTTTCGGACCCCTTATAAATTTCCACCATTGTGTTGATTCCCAAATGGAACCGGCTAGGATAGAAATCTCCCCAAGGCATGTCTTTTTGAAGGTTGAGGAATAGGGTAACCCATGATAGACCATCCGTTAGTTGAGAAATATATGAAAGGGTTTTTCTATATTTTTGTTCAGAGGTTAACTCTATGTCCGAAAAGATTTTTAAAGGAATGTGTTGGAAAGCCGAACATATAATCCGTGACACTTATAACATTCATAAAAGAATGTTTACTATTGGTTCGATTATCGAGTGTGGTATGATGTACATATTAAATTTTGTGATGTAGTTCTAGATTAGTTCAAACCCTATCAGTATTTCTTTGTTTTACTTCGGATGAGTAAGTTTTCTTTTTCCTTATTTTTGAGAACCGTATACAATGCGTTCTAATGATGGGACCTCCCACTTTTTTTTGCAAGGTACCCATCAGATCGGTACTGGCTTCCTTTCCCCATCAAGTTCGAGGTTGGATTCCTTTTATTTGGTGTGAGGGTGGCCTATGCCATGACCAACTTAACTATAATCCCGATTTTATTTATTTCTTTAAATTTTGGTTCGTTGTAAACATTTTTCCTCGCCATTTTAATTACATTTACTTTTCTACCTAAACTAAATGATAATAATGATTTCTGGTTTACTTTGCAAGATAGAAGCCTCCGAACCTTCGAAATTTCAGCCATCCTTTTCATGGGAAAAGGTACTCGGGTTCCTTCACACAAACCCTTCGGGATTTAATCATCCCTAATGCAAAAGTCGAAGTATTTTCCTCAGCTTGTAACTATAATGTACCTAGTTTGAAGTTCAATTCTTGTTTAGCAGGGAAATGATCATTATAATAATGTACCATTCAAACTATTTATAATTCCATCGGCTACGTAGTTTCATACCTACCCTAAATCTGGGCATAAACTTTTTTCTTGTGTCTAATTAATTAAAGATTTAGGATTCTTCTCTTTGCATGTCGTATAATGAAATTAGAGTAATACAAAGTGGTTAAATTCTGATTGTCAACAGTATGCCAATATCAATATAACTTATTGAATTGTAATCAAGTCGAGTCAGTTGTTTATTTCATTACTTATCGGATTGTTATAGACACAGATGCGATTTATGTTATTGTTTTATAAAATCGTGGATCTTACCCGGGCATATGCACACATAGGGGTTCCAAAATGTTTTCGTTTTCATTTGGGGCCTTCGTGCCCTTCATATTACATTCCAAAATTGGCCCTGTGTTAAACGGTGTTATTTCCAATTTATTCTAGTGTTTTAAGATGTTGATAATTAGACCAGATTGACTGAAATTATTTATACTCTGTGTAATGTAGGTCTTTCTGTAGAGAATTTTTCAATTCTTTGATTACTTTTCATACATAAATTCATCCCAAGCATTTGCATACCCATATCTCATAATGTTTAATATGTGTGAAAAAGGGATTTCATTTACTTATTGTATTTCTGTATAGGTAATAACCCACAGGAAAATATAAACATATATCTATATGTATATATGTTTATTCAATTTCATTTTACAATTCACTCTTAATTAGTTCATTATGATAAGTACCATTCAGTTGTGGGAATTCGTCTACTGATTTTACTCTAATACAACAATCAAACTAACCCATAGGAAATTATTCCTTCATGACTTAACCAGGCATATTCTCATAGCTGGAAGATTGATGGAAAATTTAGTATTTACCCAACAATAAAATGTAACAGAGATAATCACATTTGATTTCGATCTTTCGTCCATAATACTACTCAATTCATGATTAACAGATGCATTACACCAACCATTTAACGATTTTAAATAGAGGAGGGTTAAGAGGACATATCTGAATAAACTCACTGGAAAACAAATGGAACAGCCACATTCCTTCCAACCGTAGAATAGGGAAGCCAAAATCACTTTCCCAATTCACCCCCTGGCCTGACCATGAATCCATGAGGGAGAACTTGGAAAATAAAACTCCTCCTGAGCAATGTCCTGCAATTCCAGTAGTTTCCTCTTGCCTCACACTCCAACAATAGTGTTCATAACAACAAGAAATTCCATAGTCCTCTCCTAGCATAGTTGGCAGCATCCTGCCTCCTCACATATGCTATTTAATCAATTTGCCTAGGTCTTTTCCCTCCCTTGGGAATTTTCGTAGCTTTCTAAATCCCTGATTTTCAGGGGCTGCCAATGGTCAAATAACTAATTTTCCACTTGTAATAATCAGCCTAGAGGTAGTTCCAACATGTTCCCCACTCATGGAGTCATGGTCAGCTAATTTTAACATGGTTGTTCCATTTTTCGTCCTGCAATCAATATAAATATTTTGTTTTTATACAAGTGTCATAGTCAAATAGTTACTTGAGTCAAATCAGATCTATGCCCAACAATCATAATAATTAATTACAAATATCAAATTTGAAATTTAGAATAGCCATAAATGGAAAAAAAATTCCAAATTTGAATTTACTAAAAACAGAATAAATATCCAACAAATTTAAATTTCAAAAATATTTTATTTTTGGGGATGTCACATCCTTTCCCCCTTCAGTAAAACACTGTCCTCAGTGTTCATTCCTTTCTTGGAACAGGATTGGATGAGATTTCCGCAAATCTCCCCCCAATTCCCAAGTGGCCTCCTCAAGACTAAAGTGCTTCCATTTCACCTTTACCTGAGCAACGACTCTATTCTGAAGTATTATTTCTCTTTGGTTCAGAATGCACAGGGGTTCCACCTAGAACTCGCCTTCGGGTTCCACCTGCACCAAGTTCCAATCAATCATATGAGTAGGGTCATGAATATACATTTTCAACAAAGAAACATGAAATACATTATGAATTCTTAGATTATCTAGAAGTGCAAGTTGATATGCTACGGGTCCAATTCGAGCTAGTATATTGAAGGGCCCACAAAACTTGGGTGCTAGCTTGGCACAGTTCCCTAACTTCAATAAGCTTTTTCGGGCTTTGACCTTCAAATAAACATGGTCTCCCACTTGAAATTCCAAGTGTCTTATTTTCTTATTTGCATAGCTCTTCTGTCTGTCCTGTGCTTCTTTCAAGTTTTGTTGTACTTTCCTTACCATGTTCTCCATTTCTTGGAGAATCTATGGTCCAACCATGAGTCTGTAAATCGGGTTATCCTAGCTAATTGGAGTTGTACACTTTCTATCGTACAGTATTTCGAAAGGGCTCAACTTAGCCGAAGTTTGGTACCCATTGTTATATGCAAATTCTACCTAGTGTAGGTAGTATTCCTACCTGTTCGGTTTTGTTCTTACATACAGGCGGAGCATGTCCTCTATGATTTGGTTTGTCCTTTCAGTCTGTCCATCCATTTTTGGATGGTAACTCGTACTGAAGTTCAAATTAGTATTTATCCTTGCAAACAATTCCTTCCAAAAAGCGGATGTGAATTTTACGTCTCTATCCAAAATCACCATTTTAGGAATACCATGTAGTCTAAAAATTTCTTTCATGAATATTTCAATAATGTTTATATCTTTAAAAGTAGACTTTACAGGAATAAAGTGTGCAGAATTACTGAGTTTATCGATTACAACCATGATAGAATCATTCTATTTCTGAGTTTTAGGCAAACCTGTTATGAAGTCCAGCGATATGGTCTCCCATTTCCATTCTAGTACTAGTAATGGTTGTAATAGGCCAGATGGATGTTGGTGTTCAAACTTAACCTGCTAAAAATCTTGGTACCTAGCCAAGTACTCTATTGTTTCGCCCTTCATATTAGGCCAGTAAAATAGTTTTCTGAGTGTTGTTATTGTTTTCTGGTAACCTAGATGACCAGAATACAGTTTCTTATGCACTTCGTCCAATATTGTTAATTCTAACTCTGTTGAATCTGGTATGTAACGTCTGTTTTTAAATTGTAATAGTCCCTTCTTGTCGATGCTTAGATATGGTTTATCTGAGTTTGCGATACTGTTTTGAAATTCTTCCATCACCTTAGTGTAATTTCTGTCATTAATACTTGTCGTCCTTATTCTTTGTTCCAGATCGCTTTCTGCCCTGTTGATATTTATCTCAAACAACCCATGGAATCTTCTACTTAAAGTTTCTGCTACTTTGCTTTCTTTACCCTTGATATGTCTGACCTCAAAGTTGAATTCGCTCAGGAAGGCTATCCACCTTCCTTGTCTTGCATTAAGGTCTGGTTGGTTAAACAAATATTTCACCCTGCTATTATCCGTCAATAGTAGGAATTTTATAGCCATTATATAGCATCGCCACATTTTTAAGGCATGTATTATTGCTGACAATTCTAATTCATGAGTGACATAACTCCGCTCGTGTTCTTTTAATTTCTAGGACTCGTAACAAATCACGTGCCCTTCCTGAGTTAGAAAACCACCTAGTCCCTCTTTACTTGCATCAACACATACTGTGAAGTCTTTATCTGGGTCTGCTACCTTCAAAATGGGCGTCGATGTCAATAATTCTTTCATCTTGTTAAAACTATCTTGACACTTTTGTGACTAGTTAAACTTGGTTCCTTTCTTTTGTAATGACGTGATAGGGTAGTCTATCTTGGAAAACCCTTCTATAAATATGCGATAATATCCTATGATTCCCATTAATGACCAGATATCTGCCACATCCTTAGGTACTGGCCATTCCATAATGGTTTTTATCTTTTCCAGGTCTACGACAATACCTTCCGAGGAAATGACATGTCCTAAATATTGTATTTTTTTTTTATAAAAGTCACATGTGTTGAATTTTGCGTATAGTTTGTGTTTCCTTAATGTTTGAAGAACTATTCTTAAGTGTTCATCATGTTCCTCCTCCATTTTAGAATAGACCGGAATATCGTTGATAAATACTATGACGAACTTGTCTAAGTACTGACTGAAAATGTTGTTCATCAAGAACATAAATGTGGTTGGTGCATTAGTGAGTCCAAAAGGTATGAATACAAACTCGTAATGTCCATATCTTGATCGAAAATTTGTTTTGTTTATGTCCTCATCTTTTATCCTAACTTGATGATAACCGGATCATAGATCCAAATTTGAAAATATACGGGCCTCACCTACCTGATCGAACAAATCATTTATCCTTGGTAAGGGGTACTTGTTCTTAATAGTCATTTTGTTCAGCTGTCTATAATCAATACATAGTCTTAGAGTACCATCTTTCTTTTTCATGAAGAGGACTGGTGCCCCCCATGGTGAGACACTCAGTCTGATATACTCTTTGTCCAACAATTCCTATAATTGTATTTTTAATTCTGTCAGTTCTGGTAGACTCATTTGGTATGGTGCCTTTGAGATAGGGGATGAATTGGGTAGTAGGTCTATGGAGAAGTCTATTTCCCTTCTAGGAGGTAATTCTGGTATCTCATCCACAAACATGTCTCTGAATTCACGTAGGACATCGAAGTCTTCTAACTTTGGCTTAACTTCTTTTTCTAATAGATTCGTCACTTGGATGGAATAAACTTGGCATCCCTTTCTAATACATTTCTTCAGTTGCATCGCTCAAACTTGTCTGACTGATACAGGTTTTGGTACACCTTGGGTTGTTCTAACAGTGCCAAAGTCATCTTTATAGCTAAGTACCTTTGAATAACAATATAGTACTACTTTTTGTTGTTCCAACCAATCCATCACAATAATCATATCGTAAGATCCTAGTGGTAGGATGTTCAGATTGGTCCTTATATTTTGACCATCTAAGCTGAACTCAAAATAAAAAATAAAGTCAACTACTTTCCTTTTAGTACTTGTTTCTAATTGTACAAGCCATGATTTTTCATGCTTCAGTTTCTTAAATTTATTTTACTCTACTACATGAGGAGTAATATAACTTAATGTAGCTCCAGGGTCAATTAAAACACAATTTTTGGGTGTCATTGATGTTACCTTCGATTTCTGCCACTAAGGACTGGTGGTCATCTTGTCGACCATCTATGGCTGCATTTATCCGATGCCAGCTTCTGCCCACGTCTCCCACCATCGAGGCTTCCTACAAATTATGAACATCAGTTATGTTTGCTAAAATTAAACGTGGACAGTTCCTCCTTAGACGAGGCTCTCCACATTCCCAACACTTTAATGGCTTGTGAGAGTTGTCCCCAAACTTATTTGTTCCTAGGTTTACCGGTTTACAGCTACCTTGCGCATTTGGATGATTGGAGTGAAAATTCTTCCTTGGGAAACTTTTTTCTGCATTCCGATAAGGAGTTGTCTGGCATCCCTTCTTCTGTTGGTTCATTCGATCTTACTTCTTATCCTTCCAGGCCTTGGGAAAATCTACCCACTGTTTATACTGGTCATAACACATGCGTTCTTTCCTGAATACCTCACTCAAGGATTTGGGGTTGTCAAACTCAATTCCGTCCTGTAGGACTGTGGTATACAACTTAAGAATCGTTGGATTTTTACCTTATCCTCCCATATGTATGGTATGAACCTTAGTAGTTCCATAAATTTATTTATAAGGTCCTCCATCGTCATTTGTCTGAGTCATAACTCATAAAATTATTTTGTCTTCCTTTCATAATAGCTTTCAAAAAGGTATTGTTTCTTAAAATACTTCTTAAAGTTGGACCATTCCAACTATTTCTCCTTTAGGCCCTTGGCCAATTTCAGGTCCTGCCACCAAATGCTGGCTTTCCCCTTCAGATTGTAGATGGCCATTCTGACCTTCATGTTGCTGGAATAGTTATAGATCTAGAAGTATTTTTTTATGTCCAACAACCATGCCTCAGCTTCTTCTCCTATCCTGGATTCTCCATCAAAGGTAGCTAGTTTAATCTTTTTAAATTCTTGTTCAAGGTGGTCTATTTGTTTTCTTTTTCTGTTTGGTATAGTTTTGTCTTCAGCAGAAGGTGTCCCTTTAGACGAACTGTCTCGTTTTTTTATATCCGGACCAGAATTCTTGGAGGCCCTTTTGTTGACCTCTTCATCATGGTTATCATCTTTTGGGATTATCATTATTTTATTTCCGGACCAGAATTCTTGGAGGCCCTTTTGTTGACGCAGTAGGACTTCATTTATCTGTTGTTGTTCATGTTGTGCTTTCTTCAATTTTTCATTGTTGGCCTTGAAAACCTGCAGTTCAACAATAAGATTCCTCATTGTTTCCAACACCTCCGTGGGTGATATTCCATCATTGTTCTGTCTTGGTTCTCCAAGAGGTCCTTGCTGCAGATTTCCTTCCATCTTGATTTCTGCACCCTTCTGAGCTACCATAATTTACAAAAACAGAAAGGGCTTTCTGTTTGTAACCATAAGATCTATTAGTTTTACATAAATCAGAATAAATACTACGCAACTAATGTGGCCCTACTTAGGCCCAGTGTTGTAGCTTTTTCTCTAATACCATATGTAATATACCTTAATTTTGACATAAAAAAATAAATTCTTCTCTAGAACATTAATCGTAATTAACCTGATATATTTTTCCTTAGGATAAAATGATTGTTTTCTCTATTATTAAACTCTGATAAGTTTCTTATATTCTGGTTACCCATGTTGACAGTTTAATCAAACAACATATAGGTGTCCAGGTCATGCCAAGATAATCGTCCATTACTCTAACAATTTTATAATTCCTAAAGCTTCCAAACATTTATATGTGTCATACTACATAGAACTTGGACTATGGAGGACTTAGGAGTCAAGATCCCAAAATTCTTTCCTACGCAAAATACTTCTTAAACTTATGCACAAGGTGGTATTAATAGTATTTAAAAGGGCAGGGTTTAAACGATCTACCATAATGTATGTCAATATATTTACCCTAGCACATAGCCTATAGGCTTATGCTTATGTGTTGGCATTATTCTTTTTTAAAAATCCATGCATTTGAACTAAGTCCCCAGGTTGGTTAACAACCTGTGGGTTGCTAATTAAAAGAAAAAGGTTAAAACTGCGAGACACTACCCGAACCCATTATGATTAACCTAATTAACTGCATGATGGTTTCTCTTCGAACATGATGTGAAAAGGTCTCATCACAAATGTGGTTCAACTTTCTATTTGGTTAAATCGGGAGGGGACCCTCCATAGTTTTGTGTGCCTTTAATGTGAGGTCAAAGCCTCGCCAGGTGGGAGTTAAAGCTCTGGTCCAACCTTTAATGAATTCTAGAGTGAATGTGAAAAATGATAGTTTCACTTGACCCCTTGGCCGATAGGCATATGCCATCTAATCCTCTTCACATGGGCAGAACCATCCATCCCACTGGCCTCCTTTACTATGTGCATTAAGGCACTTTAGGTTTATGATTTATTCCATCGACATTCTCATAGTCTTTATGTTTTCCTGTTCCTATAGACACCTCTGTATTCTCTTCGCAAGGGAGCTTCGAACGCGTAGAGGTACCCACTAGGTGGAAACCAGGCATCCCTACCCATTTACTTTGGTAAGATCGCAACCCTCTGTAACATTAACATTTTTTTTTAAAGAAGAAATCGGCTTTACTTAAGTTGGACGAGTTCCTTTCTTCTTTTGATTGTGGCTCTAGTTATGATTCTCCTGTGACAGTTTAATCCTGTGACTTATTAGTTCTAGATTAGCTCAAATCCTATCAATCTTTCTCTGTTTTACTTCGAATGAGTAAGTTTTTTTTTTCCTTATTTTTGAAAATTGTATACAATGCGTTCTAATGATGGGGCCTCCCACTTGTTTTTGTGAGGTACCCATCAGATCGGTACTGACTTCCTTTCCCCATCAAGTTCGAGGTTGGATTCCTTTACTTTGGTGTGAGGGTGGCCTATGCCACGGCCAAGTTAAGTATAATCCCGATTTTATTTATTTCTTTAAATTTTGGTTCGCTATAAACATTCTTCCTTGGCATTTTAGTTATATTTACTTTTCTACCTAATCCAAATGATAATAACGATTTATGGTTTACTTTGCAGGATAGAAGACTCCAAACCTTCAAAATTCCAGCCATCCTTTTCATGGGAAAAGGTACTCGGGTTCCTTAACACAAACCCTTCGGGATTTAATCGTCCCTAATGCAAAAGTCGAAGTCTTTTCCTCGGCCTGTAACTGTAATCTACCTAGTTTGAAGTTCGATTCTTGTTTAGCAAGGAAATGATCATTATAATAATGTACCATTCAAACTATTTATAATTCCATCGGCTGCGTAGTTTCATACCTACCCTAAATCTGGGCTCGAATGTTTTGCTTGTGGCTAATTAATTCAAGATTCAGGATTCTTCTCTTTGCATGTCGTATAATGAAAGTAGAGTAATACAGAGTGGTTAAATTCTAACTATCAACAATATGCCGATATCAATATAACTTCTTGAATTGTAATCGAGTCGAGTCTTTTTCTTATTTCAATACTTATCAGATTATTACATACACAGAGGCAATTTATGTTATTGTTTTATAACATCGTGGATGTTACCCGAGCATATGCACACATAGGGGTTCCAGAATGTTTTCTTTTTCATTTGGGGCCTTCATGCCCTTCATATTACATTCCAGAATTGGTCCTGTGTTAAACATTGTTATTTCCAATTTATTCGAGTGTTTTAACATGTGGATAATTAGACCAGATTGACTAAAATTATTTATACTTTGTGTAATGTTGGTATTTCTGTAGAGAATTTTGAAATTCTTTGATTACTTTTCATACATAAATTCATCCCAAACATTTGCATACCCGAATCTCATAATCTTTAATATGTGTGAAAAAGGGATTTCGTTTACTTATTGTATTTCTATATAGGTAATAACCCACAAGAAAATATAAACATACGTCTATATGTATATATGCTTATTCAATTTCCGTTTACAATGCACTCTTAATTAATTCATTATGATAAGTACCATTCGGTTGTGGGAATTTGTCTACCGCTTTTACTCTAATACAACAATCAAACTAACCCATAGGAAAATATTCCTTCACGACTTAACCAGGCATATTCTTTGATCAGGGGATCAAATTTTGCTCAATTTTCAAAGTGCTCGGAATGAAATGAAAATAGTTCCATTGCGTCCGTCTC
>ML803439.1:128197-139504 GCA_009831015.1 Picea engelmannii | reverse complement strand
TTATTTTCTTCATACATACATATAAACACATCTAAAAGGTAGATCAACAAAGTGTTTGACGAAATACCTCACTCAGAAAAAGTTTTAAAAAGACACCAAAACAATGATGATCCTTGCATAATGGCTTGGGATCATTACAGAAACCCTCCCAGTCCTTCTTTGCATACATCAATGCATACTACAAAATCCACATTTGGATCTACAGTCCTCAAGATTGGAGCACTGGTTAACAGCTGCTTCAATCACTGGAAACTTTTCTCACACTCTTCAGTCCACTGGAACTTTTCCTCCTTCCTTTGCAAGGAAGTGATAGGGTGAGCTATCTTTGAGAACCCTGTGATAAACCCTCTGTAATATCCTGCTAGACCCACAAAGGATCTAACTTCTGCCACATTCTTTGGCACTGACCATTCTCTGATGGCCTCAACCTTCTCAGGATCCACAATGATCCCTTCTTCTAAAATAATGTGCCCCAAGTAATTGATCTGCCTTTCATAAAATGAGCATTTTCTCAACTTGGCATACAACTAGTGTTCTCTCAATACTTGCAGCACCATCCTCAGGTGTTGTTCATGCTCTTCCTCTGACTTGGAGTACACCAAAATGTCATCTAGGAAGACTATGACAAACTTGTCTAGATAGTCCCTGAATAAACCATTCATCAAGCACATAAAAACAACAGGTGCATTCGATATCCCAAACGGTACCACTGTGAACTCGTAATGACCATACCTTTTTCTAAAGGAGGTCTTGCTGATGTCTTCATCCTTTATTCTTACCTGGTGATATCCTAATCTGAGATCTATCTTCGAAAATATTTTTGCACCTTTCAACTGATCGAAAAGATCGTCGATCCTTGACAGAGGATACTTGTTCTTGACAGTTACTTTGTTCAACTATCTGAAATCAATACATAGCCTCAACGTCCCGTCCTTCTTCTTCACGAACAAGACCGAGGCACCCCAAGGTGACACGCTTGGGCGAATGTACCCCTTCTTTAGAAGCTCTTCAAGCTGCAATTGCAACTCTTTTAGCTCTGGTGTACTCATTCTATAAGGTGCTTTTGACACTGGAGCTGCTCCAGGCATCAAATTCACAGAGAAATCGATATCCCTTTTCGGAGGTAGTCCAGGTACTTCTTGGAATACATATTTGAAATCTTTAAGTACCTCAATACTTGACAACTTATCCTTAGGCGCTTCCCCCACATGGGCTGCAAATAATTGACAGCCTTTTCTATAGCACTTCTTCAGCTGCATTGCTAAGATTTCTCTAATAGTAACAGCTCTAGGAATTCCTTGGACTGTTTTCCAATTCCCCTCCTCATCCAGGCATGTAAATTCCTTGTTACGATAGTCAAGGAGGGCATGGTGCTAGTCCAACGAGTCCATCCCAATTAAACAGTTATAAGAGCCTAAAGGCATAATATTCAATTCAGCCTTCGTGCTCATTCCCTTCATGTCCACAGGATAGGACTTAACCAACTCAGTAACTTTCCTCTTGGTTCCTGTAGCCAACTGCACTAACCAAGACTTTTCATGTTTGCTTCTTGATAAACTCAAACTTTCCACCACTATAGGGTCTATATAACTATGGCTATCCCCTAAATCAATTAAAATAATAAATGGTTGGTTGTTAATCATACCTTCCACTTCAATCATGTGCGCCTGAAATTCATCTTGCTTGTTGTCCAAGGCCGCATAGATCCTTGGCATTCTACTGCCCATGTCCTCCACTATTTCAACTTGTTGAACATTATGAACAACTCTTGCTTTGTCATTTTTATGGGGACAATCTCTATACTTGTGGTTCTCTTTACAACCCCAACACTGAATGGGCGTCTGTCTCAACCTTTGTTCTCCCACTTTATCCATTCTCGGCTCTCTAAATGATGGATGTCCTTGAGGACTATTTCTAAAAAAGGGAGGTTTGTTTCCCTTCTACCCCTGTTCTTTCTTAAACTTCTTCTGGTCCTCCCAAGCCTTCCGAAAGGTAGGCTTTTCTCTTTGTTTCTCATATAAGCATTTTTATCTTCTTATTGTTTCTTCCATAGTCTTACGATCATCATACTGAATCTTGTCACCAATGGGAGGTAGAAGTCCACTCAGATATCTTTGAATCTTGACAGCCTCATCTTTGATGAATGGAACATACTTCAGTAATTCCAAAAACCTTTGTTCATATTCATCAATGGTCATGTTGCCCAGCTTAAGTTCAAAGAAATCCTTCATCTTTCTGTCATAGTATATTTTAGTCAGGTATTTCCTCTCGAAATACCTCTTGAATTCCTTGCATGTGATATCTTTCTCTTTAACGTGTTGCACCTACACAAGTTGATCCCACCACATGGATGTTTTTCCTTTTAGTTGAAACATCACAATTCTTCTTTCTACCTGAGAGGAATAATTCTACAGTTGGAAATATATCCTCATGCCAAGCAACCATGTTTCGGAATCTTCCTCCTTATTATGTTCTCCATCAAACGTCGGAGGCTTAATCTTGTTCATCTCCCCTTTCAATTCATCCACTCCAGATCTTCGGTGTTTTCTGGTAGGCGATGGGCTTGAATTACAATGTGCTTCCTTATTGGAATTCTTTGGGGAACAACAACGATGTCTGCTACCACTCCTCGATCTTCCTTTTATCTCAGGGGTCTTGTGACTCCCTGTTTTGCTTGTGTCACTCTCCTTTTCCAATTTCCTTTCTATTCTTTCCAGGTTCTTCAACATCTTTAAGTTGAATTCACCCTGTTGATCCCTGATCCTTATGAGCTTTTGGCTATCGGCTTGGAGAGCCTGGGATTCTCTCTACAATATTTCGATGATTTTCATCATATGTCCTTCCTTATCCAATTCTCTTCCATGCCCATTCGAGTTTGATCCTTTGACTCCCAAGTTGACATCCCTTCCTTCTCTTTCGTTCTCTGAATTTTGGAGGCAATCCACACCTCTTCCATTTCTATACTCGACATCGATTCACAGTTTTCATGACACTAGTTGAATTATGCACACACAACATGAAGTCAACCAAATTTTTTTAGGCCTTAAATGCTTAATTAAACTACAACAATCATAAACCAAAGCGAATAAGAAAACTTTTCGACTTCACAATTTTTCCGAGTTCCGTTCGCCTCTGTAATTTTCAGGTGATAGCCCCCATTTTCTTAGTACCCAACCCATGCGTCCACGAGCCATGATCAAACGCTAACTGCTAGGTGCTACAGGGCTCTCCAAATGAAACTTCGAGTTTCGGGATTTCGGGGCTTCAGGGTTTCGAGGTTTCGGGTTTCGGGGTTTTGGTCCCTGAGGTTCTCGCACTCGCCTCCCTCTCCAACTCCTGACTTTCAAAATTTCAATTTCCTTACCATCTAGGCCCACAATACATTTGTTGCCCACCAAGGTAGTGACACATGGTGTCCTTAAGAAGGTCCACGTTACCTCCAGTGACGTCGTCCAGGCCTACTACGTTTTATTTTCCTTCGGGGCCCACAGGCACGTGGCACAGATCCCATGGGTCCACATCCATCAAAGTGACATCAACTCGACCCACTACTTCATCTCTTCAGGATTTTGTGATTTTGGGCTTTGGGACTTTGTGCATCATCACATCCCACTTCTCCCAACAGCCGAATTCCCAAAATGCCGAATTTCTTCCTAGACATTTAACGATCCAGATCTCTCCTTGATCAATGGTTGTGGTCTAATCGCGAATTCACATTTTTTGAATTATCACGAACTTTCCCTTTGACCTTTTCAAGTCACGAGTCCACGAAAGGTTGATCTCTCTCCACGCATCCCTCCCAATAGACGGTCCTGACGAATTTGGGATTTTGCGTATCGCAATTCCCACACTCCTGTGCAACTCCAAAAAGGTTTTAAACCTTGTGCACGTTCTCCAGATCTGACGGTTGTGAGGGTTCTCCTTTCCTCCCAAACAGATTCTATGGCTCCAACACTTTTGGTGTGGAGTCTTCTCTCTCCCTGTGGCCATATACCACACCGGCTGCAGTTTTATAACACCGCTACACCTCCTAAACTTTGTAACATGGTCAAGTAGCCTGTTGACACTTAGAAACATTCTGAGGTCTGAAATTAGTCCTCCAGACACAATTTCCTTCTCAAAACCTCGGTCCAAAGACCACTTATCAAGCCCATCCAGGCTCAGCATTGAAACTTGGCTTTGATACCAAATTGTAACGTCCCCCATCCCTCGGCGTTAATCCCACTAGCCGGGAAAATGCTACTGTGTGAAACAACATCATTCTCATACTTAATTAATAACATGCATTTAAATCAAATTAAACACATTTAACTCAGAGTAAGCAAAACAAAACTGCTAACATAAATAATCCCAAGAATTAACAATAATTCATATGCACACAGAATATATGTTACATATAAACATCACACACATGCATATACTTATAAATTAAGTACAAAATTAACACTTATCTTTTATTACTGGCGTAATTCCACCAACCACGTCCAGGCCTTCCACGAACCTCCCAGCCATAGACCACGCTATTCATCACTCTCAACAGTGGGTTCACCCCCGAGCTGGGACTAAGCTCCACCCAAGGCAAGGAATCCTAGTCTAGGCTGAGGTTACAGGGAAAACTACACCGAATAACCAAAAGGATTCTCCCCAGGATGCCTTCTTATGCCCACTACTAATAGACTCTCATTCCCCACATGAATGTTCCACCCCGGAGTATACACCTTCACAAGCATAGTCCGTCGATGCTTCACCTCCCTCTCTGGGCCTTGGCAACAGGTCGGATCAAGAATTCTCAGAGCTCTGAAGCTAGTGCTGGACTCTCTCTAGGAGAAACCACTTCCCAGCAAACTCTCTCACCTGGAGGGAGTTGCTCACAGGCATGAAAGCCTGCTTCTTCGGCACACCCTTCGACTCAATTCCAATCGAGTGAGGGAAACCGCAACAACATTAAGCACTTAGTTGACACCGGGATGACAACCACAACAAAAAATAGGCATAGTCCTACAAATGGAAATGACTAGACGTTAAAACACAGCGCGCTCAAGCGATTATCTAGGTGTCGGGTTTTACAGAAGACACAAATCGGCTCATGGTTTACCAATTACAAGATGCGTGATAGGAAATTATGCAGAGGTCGATGATGGAGGCCAAATGCAGAGACCAGACGAGAATACACCAGACAATCACAAAGGTCTCATGGTTTCGGTTTTTCATTGTTGTGTGTGATATGCCCCCCCCAAGCTCAGACGCAGAGGTCAAACAGTTTAGACAACAAATGGCCAAATGGAGAACCCCCCCCATCATGGCTCAACTCAATAGTTTTAACTGGATGCACTTGGGTTGACACATGTCACCCATGAAGCTCGTTCCTTCCTATTTGGAAGTCACTCGCCCTTCCAAAGAACATAGGATAAAACATCACATTCCACATGGTTTTTTGGAATAATATTAAAATATTATTCCCAAGGACTTAAGCCCCTAGGCTTATCCCCTCTTTCCAACCTTCCATCCCCCAATCCCTTACCCACTCTGTGGAAGCTTAGTCCTCCATCACTCATTCATCGTGGTTAGTCTACACGCGACAGTTTTTATATTTTTATTAATGTTCTGCATGATTACATATACAAAAGCAGGCTCCTGGCCTTAACAATTAGGCTCTCTGGCCTATTAACACATAAGCCCACCAGCTTATATAAACTTGGTTCACTAGCCTATAAAACATAGTTACAATTCATAATGCAAGCTTTACACTTCATAGTCATGATTTACAATAGGGCTCGGCCTTGGGGATATTACACTTGGCAACGTCATGTGTCCTCACATATGCTATTTAATCAATTTTCCTAGGTCTTTTCCCTCCCTTGAAAATTTTCGCAGCTTTCTAAATCCCTGATTTTCAGGGGTTTCTAATGGCCAAATCACTGATTTTCCACTTGTAATAATCATCCTAGAGGTAGTTCCAACATGTTCCCCACTCATTGAGTCATGGTCAGCTGATTTTAACATGGTTGTTCCATTTGTCCTCCTGCAATCAATATAAATATTCTGTTTTTATTCAAGTGTCATAGTCAAATAGTTAGTTAAGTCAAATCAGATCTCTGCCTAAGAGCCATAATAATTAATTACAAATATCAAATTCAAAATATGGAATTGCCATAAATGAAAAAAAAAAATCCAAATTCGAATTTACTAAAAACGGAATAAATTTCCAGCAAATTTAAATTTAAAAGATATTTTATTTTTTGCGATGTCACACCTTTCATTTTATTTTTCCTTGCCATGTCTTTATTTTTCCCTTTCCTAGTCTTGTCTTACCATGGATTTCCATGCCTTTCCTTTTCATGTCTAGCCTTGCATTTCCTTTCCTTTCCTTGCCATGCCTTTAATTTCCAAGTATTTCCTTTCCATGTGGACCATCCCCTCCACCATTAGAAATAGGAAAATCCTTAATCTCCCTCTTTTCCCGGACTAGTTTGGATAGAATTGATACTTCCAAGTTTTACTCACATATTAAACAAGGAAGGGTCTTTGTTATGTTGATCTTGAAAGTACACTAAACATTCTTGTTACGAAATAGGTTAAGCATTTGGGCCTCCATATATATACTTATAAACACTCCATGGTTAGCATCCAAGGCCAAAAATATAATCAATGTGATCATGTGGGTCACAAAGTGGAACATTCTATGAACTATTATAGCCTCTAATATGAATTCTATATCATGAGTGTTGGATTAGATGTTGTTTTGGATATTCAATGGTGTATTTTGGTAGGTAACTACTTCAATAACATTTGTGATGAATTTCTCTATTTCCACCAACATTATAATGAGGTGAATATCAAAGAATTTAACCTCATAAAGATTTGTACTCTAAATACATGTCCAAACACATGTACAAACTTTTTTTTAAATCCATCATTTGGATAAGAATTAATATTGGTAAGAGTAAACCCAATATTAGTAAAATTGTGCTATAACCGTCTTTAAGGATTGTCTTCTTAATGTCAAGGATGTATTGAAGCTAATGTAAATATTATATCTCTACTCATTCTATTTCCTATAAAGTGTTGTAGCTTTTCTAGTGCTCCTCTTTGAAAAGACATGGAAAGATGAAGCATAAAAAGGAATGACAAGGCAAGGTATAGGTCTAGGTTTTTTCATGTATTTCCATGTATTGAATTTGCATGCCTTTCCTTTCCATGGCTAGCCTTTCCTTTCCTTACCATGTCTTGTATGGGGCTAGGTCTAGGTCTAAGTCTAGGTATTTTCATGCATTATATTTCTATATCTAACCTTTCCTTACCTTACCTTGTCTTTCCTTGCATTGCATTGTCTTGTATTTCCTTACTTGGATTTCCTTGTATTTTCTTGCTTGGATTTCCTTCAAAAGACATGTTGAGAGGGTCTAAGTATAGGACTAGATCCTTCAATGTCTTCTCATGACTTAGATTTTCATAATCAAGTTTGTAGATGGTTACTAACTATTGAAAACTTAATCCTTTTAACTTAAAAACTTCATTTAATCTGAAGACTCAAGTTCGTGTAACCGTCATTAACCGTCATTGGAGTCCAAGAGACACTTGGAAGAAGAACCAAAGGGTCACATCAATGTATATAAATATGTAACATATATTCAATAAAATATGAGCACTCTAGGTTTCTCTATTTTGTGTGTCCAAAACTGGTATCAGATGCGTTTGTATGAGATGAAGATGGGTTTAGTTTATCCATAGTTGAGTATTTCCTTTTCTCTGGGTGAAACACATATTACCTATACCTTCTAGTCTGCGTTCCCATCCATGAAAACGTCTGTGTCCTTTCTCAATCTATCCACTATCTTATTGGGAGTTTCCAATCCCCTTGCGTGCAGAAAACGTCTCTCTGGAATTGCTATAGCGCATGGTATCTCTCTAGTGCATGGAAAACAAACAATACCTTCATGTTGTCCTTACGCTTCTAATACAATGTCATTTGACCATTCGTCTACTCAAACCCTAGCTCACGTCGCCCATTCCTTGGTAACTGAGCCGACACTCATCGCTCGAAAACTACGCCATACTACAATGTCATTTGACCATTCGTCTACTCAAACCCTAGCTCACGTCGCCCATTCCTTGGTAACTGAGCCGACACTCATCGCTCGAAAACTACGCCATACTACAATGTCAGTTGACCATTCGTCTACTCAAACCCTAGCTCACGTCGCCCATTCCTTGGTAACTGAGCCGACACTCATCGCTCGAAAACAACGCCATACATGTTCACTGTCAAATAGTGGTATAGGGTTTTGGATATTGGATCTATGCCCAACAATTGACGAAGAAATTTGTATCTCCTTGGTAATATCATGGCTAGATCAATTCCATGCTAAGATTTCTTTTAGATTTGGCTTTGCATGGAGTCTCGTTTTCTCTCTTCTTGTTGTTGCTCGACATCCTCAAAAATATTTGTTGCATACTGCCTTGTCAATGCCCAAACCTGGCCGAGAGTAACCTGAAACCATTCGTAATATTCTCCACATTGAATCAAACTCACGACACCATTTCATGTGGTTACATGAACAACGAACAGAATAACGAGTAAAACCTTGTCATCGATTCCTGGAATGAATAACGAGTAAAACCTTGTCATCGATTCCTGGAATGATTGGATTTGAGAATGTAGGTTCTCTCTCCTTCATTTCAAACAAGGAGAAAAGAGAAGTGGGTGAAAGCACATTGATGCATGCGTTGAGATGGATTTTATTAAACCGATTCAAATACGCGGACATAAAAGACTTCGATTTTATGAGGACAATACAGTGACCATTGATAAAATCGTTTTATAGTCTGTGTGACATGCTTGCAAGTTTCGCAAGTCAAAGCAAAACTGTTAGAAACCCAGCCTTATTCTTCAAGATGCACTTAAAATAAAAAATCTTTTAAATATGTCCTTGTTTAGAACCATATCTTCGAAGATGATGAAGAATATGGTGTTGATTCAGAGAAACAACCACTGCACAGTTTTAGATTCAAGTACAGATGATATTCATCTTTCTCTTTTGAAGAGGATTATTAGATCTTGGTAATAAATAAAAAATAACAAGCATAGAAATGGTATTGGATATGAAAAGGATGTTATTATTGATAATCCGATTACAATAAGCCAATCTAGTCCCAGAGTGTTGGAATGCTCCAAGAGAGTTCAAGATCACCTGCTCCAGTTCAAGAGTAGATTCCCATATGTCAACATTGTCAATGAATTTACCATGTTGAAGATCAGTGCTTGGAACTTTATCCTTTCAATGATTGTGGACAACACAATCGTCCTTCATAAATGTTTCAAACTCAGCAAGAGTAAAGAACCATAATGGGTGGATTCTTTCTTGGCGATAGTCATCAACAATAAAGAATATATGTCAATCATATAGATGAATCTAGTGTATTGATGCATCTTGTAGTGAAATGATTTGCATCTTCTCTCCTTGAACCTGATAGGAGGGAAAACATCAACGATTGTGTGTAGTGAAATGATTTACATCTTCTCTCCTTGAACTTGATAGGAGGGAAAACATCAACGATTGTGTGGTTTCTCTTAAACCTCCACTTGGTAGAAGAGATTCACCATTTCCCATAGAATAGTTTATGGTAATATTTAAACTAGCATTCAAGAGCACTTCCAATTATATGAAGACACAAACTTCCAGTTTCTAGCTAGCTTATGAAATGTTCTCGGAACTATTAATCTTAGAGCAGGTTCCATAGTTTTTGGTCATCCTTAAAACCACTATATTGGTTTTTGGTCTTCCTTAAAACATCATCATCATTGAGTTTGTGGTCATCCCAAAACTACCATATTCAGAGAGAATATTCAACCATCAAAAACTGCACACTTACATATTATCGTTTCCTTCTCTTTGATATCAACTCTCACCTCGACTCATATACAAAATTCACTTAATGTGAAGAGTCATGTTTTTGTAACCATGATTAAAGTCCAAGAAACACTTGGAAAATGACCCAAAGGGTCGCATCAATGTATATAAATATGTAACATATCTTTAATAAAATATGAGCACTCACATTTATCTATTTTTTTTTTTTGTTTCCAACACTAACTTTGAGAATATTGTTTCACAATCGCATATTAAGAATCAACAATTGAAGAATGAGTTAAATACAACCCATACCCACTCGGAAGATAATGTTTCCATATTTAAAACTATCATTTTGATGTGGTTTGATGAGAAATATAGGAAATGTTTTGACCTAAAATGAAATGAACAATGGAGACAATTTTCCAGGATCATGTACATGAATTTGGAAATAAATCATATCTTTTATATAATATAAATAAGTAAGTTAAAAGTGTTTTTCATACAAAAGTGAAGATTTGAACACAAACCTTTATAGAATGGAAGAATCCAATACTCATTTAGCAAATGAAGTTTCCCATTTGCATGGCTCATTCGATGAGCTTCCTGAAGAAGTTACTCCTCTTCAATAACATAAGAACCGTTTGTTTGATGAATACCAAGAAATGAAAGAAGAATATGATGTCACATTATTGCAGTTAACTGAGAAGGATATGACTATTCATGGCTTACAGGAGTGCAAACAAAACCTTGAAGAATAAGTTTGTCAACTACATATTGTTGAGAAGAACACTATTGTTGTTGAGTTTCTAGGCTCACCTATCACTTTCTCCACCCTTGATAATTTATATTGTATTCTAGTTGTTTCTAAGAATATTGATGATTGTGTTGTTTATCCCATCTTTGAAGAAATCACTACAGGTATTGGGTCCTAACAACAAAGTAAGATGGGACACGCCAAAGGAGGACTTGGGAAGAATAGACAATGTATTTTTGTTCCTATTACCCTTGAGATGAAGTCAACAAGAACATGTTTTTGATATGTTATTTTTGTTTCATCCATACCTACACTTGGCCTAACTGCAATCATGGAATTTTTATTTGTTGTAGGTGGAGTTTGGACTAGTTTTCTAGAAGAGAAACCTACAATTGATTGTGATAAACTAATTGATGAGTTGGTTGCTCATAACACAACAAAATTTGAGAATGATGATATAGATGACATCATTGTTGATATGTTGGATTTTTCCACTCCTATAAGTGAACCTGACCCTAATCCTACTTCATTTTCTCAAATTGCACATAAATATATGCCCTATCATCATCCTCACCATAAAAAATGTAGGAAAAGAAATTGTTCTCTCATATCTTTGTATAAGATACATGAAAGATACAACGATGGACTAACACCAACTACTAAGATAGTCTATGTTTGTATCAATTAATGTTCATGGAG
>ML803439.1:85442-106843 GCA_009831015.1 Picea engelmannii | reverse complement strand
TGTTTCTGATTTCATGAGATGGGGCATTATGCTAGACAATTCCTATCGAAGAAGAAGGGGAAGGGGGTGAGATAGGTTGAATTTGGGACTATAAAAAGTGTAGAGGAGGACCCCTATCAATTTGAGACTACCTTCTCCATGGTCATTTTCTTATATTCTAAAACTATGTCTATTTTTGGATGGTATGTGGATACTGGAGGTTCGAGACATATGACATGTGATAGGTCATTAGTCAATATACTTCAAGAGAACGAGAAAGGTATGAATGCATTTTTTGGCGATGATGCTACTTATCTTATGAGAGGAGTTGGTTTCTATTACCCCCTTGCACTAGGAGCAACTATGGAGATCATGTCTCAAGGCCCGTAGGTAGGAGACATGGAGTGTTGAGAGCCATATTAACTAGCATGGCCCCATAAGGCCCCTCCTATTCATTGGTCCACCATCATATGTCACCAGCAGCAAAGAAATATCCATCATATCGGTCGGGCCCCACAAGACAGTAGGTCTTTCTTCATGAGGTAATAAGTATGGTATCATGGTAAGTGTCACCCTAATAATTGAAGCATTTGAACATGTTGCAAAGAATTCTTCCTTGATTATAGAAAATTTGCTTGGAAATTATACTCTTTGCCTTATTTAACCTTGGTGGGTGTCATTTTTAACTAGTAAGTTGGTCACCATTGGGGATGGGGTGATACTAGTGGTTCCTTGAATAGTCATCACTTATTCTCGATCATACTTATCACCTTCCATGCTATTTCCATTCTATTTTCTCATCTTTTGGAATGTTCGGGTGCACTAAACCAAGAAGGGATTGTACCTCATTTCATGGGAAGAAGGGGATGAAGGGCCAGAGGAAATTTAGCTGGAAAAAGATAAAATCCTAAATTTTAACCTTCTAGATGCTTTCCCAAATAGGTCTTGAGAACATTGAAACATTTCTCTTAAAAGAATGAAGACCTTCCAAAGAAATTTCACATTATAGAGATGTCCCACTTGTTGAGGTGTGTACACGCATGGAGTGTCCCTTTATTTCCATGCATATGGAACTCTATGTACATCTAGCTTCAAGTGACATTGTGGTACTCCTTTCAAGTCTTATGTTACCCAGTTATAGTACCCAATTGTTTTGGAATAAAATTAATTAATTTATGGAAAATAAATGTGCTTGGAAAAAGGATGCATTGAAAGTGAAGGTGTGGCACACCCTCTACAAAGGCACCCATAAATGAGACAATATGAACCCTTGTATTTCATGAACCCCATGCCAAAAATTCTAACCCCGTTTCACCTTATATTCACACATGGATTATATAGGTTTTCCTTGGGAAACACCTTTGACTTGGGGATTGATTGACCCAATAGGATGTCTCGACAACCTTCCCACACCTAAATTTGAAAAGTTGTATAAGGTATTTGAGCATTTGTTTAGTTTGAAAAGAGGGTTTTTGATGCACATGTTCGGGTGATTTGATTATTAGACGTGGCTTACTTGCAATGACTCTTGTGACATATGGACCCTTGGAGGGTGTGTCTCTTTGTCTTTATAGGACCTTTCCTCGTGAACAGATATTCATGAGAAGATGACTTGTACATACCTTCATGGGGGCTTTGGAGCCCAAGGATGGATGCAGAGACCCCACGTCTGGGCCAAGCTTGTGATAACCAATAACACCTTGAAGAAGGAGTTTTTTTCCTTTGGAGGTACTCTTCCTTGGTCGGGAGACAAGCTCTCATCCTTATCCACTTGGATGTTGGTTTTTGGAGGCTTGGACGTCACTCTATCATCCCACAATGTCACTAGGACTTGATGATGATGGTATTTCAGTGGAAGAAGGACACTTGGCATAGTGTCATGGCATGTGTGGGTGATATTTGGCCTTTGGAGGCCCAATATTTCACTCTCCAGACCCAATTTTACCTTTTGGGAGCCAAGCATCACCCTAGAAGGGCATGATGTCACCATTTATGGGGTTTTTCATGTAATTTTATTAAAATTACATTTTAAGGGGAACTTTTGAGGGGTTTTCCTTATTATAATTTTAATTTGACATTGTTGGTGAAAAAAGTCATATAAATACACCTTATATTTCATTTTGATATCATAACTCACCTCTCACAAGAGGGGGATCTAAAATTTTCTCCCTCTAGGGCATAATTGGATGAAATTTGTGATATATTTGGAGTTTATTGTCTTTTACACTAGTGTTCTATCTCTTGAAGGAAATGCTTTGGATGTTACTTGGTTATTTTGTGGAGGTTAAGTGATAAACTAGGGTTTATTCTTGATCATTATTGGTGAAAGTAAGTAAATTATACAACTTATTTTATGCATTGAATATTTGTGGATAAATTTACTTGTTTCATATTGAATATTATTAAATTGTTTGTTGTAAGCCCTAGGAAAGGAACATAAGCTACTTCTTCATTTCTCTAAGATTATTCCACTTTCTATTTTTTCAAGGATATCTTATCTAAACTAGGATCTTAAATCCCTAAAGTGATATCACTTTAGGAGACCTATTTTAGAGGCTTGTTGCAACAATATATTTCAATAGTTCAAGGAGAGAAGGTTATTCTAGGGCCTAAACTATGCTTATTCTCTAGTGGAATCCATATTTAAGAATTGAATGATAGAGGCCTTGAAGTACCAACACTTATAGCATTTATCCCTTTGTCCTTTGAACAATATTATCATTGTCATTTTTCTCCAAGATAATTTGTTGTTGTAATTAACTCCATAAGCCTAAAAGGCACTAATTTCTATGCTCTTGTGGATGAATGTGATCATTCCAAATCTCAAACTCTATTCTCTGAAGCTTACACTAACATATCCTAACCCTAACTCAACCTAAAACACTAACTTATTGGTTGTTGTTGCAAAACATTGCTACAGCCACCTTAACTACTAATAAATTGTTGCATAAATAACTTTAATTGCTACCTAAACTTATCATAATTTGCTTGTAACAATTACCAATCATTATATCCATTAAATGCTAAGTTTTCATTGTGTTTTCAATAATTTTTGAATTATATTTCTTCAGGTTGTTACAAAATAGAATTTGTGGTTGTAAACTTTTACATTGCTGCCATTTTATATCAGCTAGCTTATATTTACATTTTTCTATTGTGTTTTGAGGTTTTACTATCATTTTGGTAGTTGGAATTGTCATATATATGATCAATTGTTCTTTTTTCATCCAAGTACACAAGTCACTCTTCATTTACCTCAATATCTTAGACATAGACCATATGATTGTGGTAACTAGTGAGAGGGGGGGTAAACTTGACCATAACCTTATATTTCCAACCCTTTAGCTTATTGGGGACGCCTCCCCTGGGATAAACCTTTCCTATCCCTACAATGTGGGGATTTTTTATTAAGGTGATAGTGATAGGTTATCTTATAGTTATGCCAATTTCCCCTACTTGTCTTGGAATTTGGACAAGTACAAATAGCACGAAAACATTTTGGCACAGCTGCCAGGGAGAATAGAGTCAATTTAACTGAATGACATATCTTTGGTGAGATTTCTCGAAGCCCTTTTATCTTACAATATTACCTAGAAACTCCACTGAGTGTGATTCCCTCACTTCCTTTGATAATCCTTGAAGGGTTATCTGGCGTCTCCATTGATGAACACCTGTATCAAACATAATTATAGTAGCCAACCTTTTTTCCCATGGATTCTCCAAAATGGTTTCTCAATAATCTTTTTGGACCCTTGTACATGATTAGCATCCCTAGGTACCATTGAAAGAAATGGTTTCCCAAGTTTTCTAGTAATGGTGGGGCTATTGTCGAAGAGAAGATGATAGATTTGTGGGATTTGTTTCAATTGAACCCTGTGGATGATGAAGTTGAAGACTTAGTGATGAATATTTTCTCTGCCACTCTTCAAAATGTTGCTAGAAGATGGTATGATGGTATTCCTGATAAAATCATCAATACCATGGAAACATTTGTAGAGACCTTCGTGAATAGACTTTAGAAGTTTATGAAGCCTCAAGATTCACTGTGGAGCTGCTCTACAGGTCGTCGGTGTCGAACAACATTTCTAATTAGAAAATATTTGAAGGTGATGATCAAATCATAAACTTCTTGACCAACCATGACAACTTCAAAGATCTATCCATAGACGATGAAGAGTTCCAAGAGAAAACAATTGGAACCAATCCCCAAACAGGACAAGATGTCGGAAAATTGGAGGCTCACAAAATCCCAAAAGGGATAGATAATCTAGAGAGTCTATTTGATCTAAAGGATCATTTTAAGGGACCCAAAAATGCGAAGAATGGTAGCTCTTGCCCCCTCCATGAAACTATGAATCTCGAGACTCCAGAGGCCCCGAAGAATGTGAATCTCAGAAAAACTATGTCTAAGGGAGAGAGGAAGGCCTACCTCAAATTATTCAGGCAATACCAGGATGTTTTCACGTGGTCCTATAAGGATTTGAAAATGTACGACACCCGTATTATTCAACACACCATCCCGTTGAAACCCGAAATGAAACCTTTCCAGAAAAATCTTTGAAATTATCACCCATTCCTAGAACCCCTCATGTATCAGGAATTGAGGAAGCTTCTAGATGTGAAGATAATTTTCCAAGTTAGTTATTCTGCCTGGCTGGAAAATATTGTCCCAGTAAGGAAACAATCAGGAGAAATCCGACTTTGCGTAGATTTTCAGAACCTCAACAAAGCTTCAGAAAAGGACAATTATCCAGTGCCACCAATGGAGCAACTCTTGCAAACTGTTTCAGGCTTGGATATATTATCTCTACTAGACGGTTTCTCAGGCTACAACCAAGTGTTGGTTTCATAGGAAGACCATCTGAAAACCATTTTTCGAACCAAATGGGGAACCTTCACTTATAAACGTATGCCCTTCGGGCTAATCAACGTAGGAGAAACCTTCCAAAGGGCCATGGACATGGCCTTTTGGTGACTTATCAATAGGTGCATGGTAGTATATTTATATGACGTGACAGTGTATTCGAAGAATAGGGAACAACACATCCAACACTTAATTGAGATTTTTGAAAGGTGCCGAAAATATGGTATATCTCTGAACGCCAAGAAGACTATATTTGGTGTCGATGAAGGGAAGTTTTTAGGGAATACTATATCTCAAGAAGGAATCCACATAGACCTTGAAAGGATTAAGGCCTTATCTCAACTCCCACTACCCCATAATAAGAAAGCTATGCAGTCCTTTTTTGGGCAAATCAATTTTGTGAGGAAATTCACTCCCGACTTCACCGAAATTATCAAACCCTTGCAAAGGATGATTCGCAAGGACATAAAATTTAAGTGGGATGATGAACAAAAATATGCTTTCAACAATATCAAAGCGGCCATATACCAGGCCCCGATGTTGTGAAGTCCCGATTTTAATAGATATTTTAACCTCTATACTTTCGCCTCCGACCAATCGCTAGTTGTGATTTTGACTCAGAAGGATGATGACAGAAACGAAGCCCCAATGTCACTTATGAGTACCAATATTCAAGGATTTGATCTCAATTATCCTTCCATAGACAAACTTTCCTACGCAGTCTATAAGGCCGGAAAACATTTTAGGTCTTACATCCTCAAGAATCACACTAAGTTGATTGTGCCACACCCTGTGGTCTTACATCCTCAAGAATCACACTAAGGAGAGCCCTGGTTGTTAGTATTTAGATCTTGTGTTTTTGGATTCATTGTTTTCATCATCCTTCTGAGTCAAAACTGCAGCTAGTGATTGGTCAGAGGCAGAAGTATAGAGGTTAAAATCTCTATTAAAATCAAGAGTTCGCAACATCGGGGCTCGGGATATGGCCGGTTTGATATTTTTGAAATCATATTTTCATTCATCATCCCACTTAAATTCAGTGTCCTTGCGAATCATCCTTTGCAAGGTTTTGATAATTTCGGCGAAGTCGGGAGTGAATTTCCTCACAAAATTGATTTTCTCGAAAAAGGACTGCATAGCTTTCTTGTTATGGGGTAGTGGGAGTTGAGCTAAGGCCTTAATACTTCCAAGGTCTATGTGGATCCCTGCTTGAGATATAATATGACCTAACAAATTTTCTTCCTCAACACCAAAGATGGGCTTCTTGGGGTTCAGAGATATACCATATTTTCAGCACCTTTCGAAAATTTGAGTTAAGTGCTAGATGTGTTCTTCCCTATTCTTCGAATAAACTATTACGTCATCTAAATATACTACCATGCACCTATTGATAAGTCTCTGAAAGGCCACATCCATGTCCCTTTGGAAGGTTTCTCTTGTGTTGATTAGCCCGAAGGGCATACGTTTATAAGTGAAGGTTCCTCATTTGGTTCGAAAAGTGGTTTTTAGATGGTCTTCCTCTGAAACCAACACTTGGTTGTAACCTAAGAAACCGTCTAGTAGAGAGAAGATATCCGAGTCTGAAATGGTTTGAAAGAGTCACCCCATTGGTGGGACTGGATAATTGTCCTTTTCTAAAGCTTTGTTGGGGTTCTGAAAGTCTTCGCAAAGTATAATTTCTCCCATTTTTTTCCTTATCAGGAAAAGATTTTCCACCCAGGAAGAATGCCTAACCTGAAAAATTATCTTCGCATCTAGAAGCTTCCTCAATTCCCGATACATGATGGGTTCCATGGATGGGTGATACTTTCAAATATTTTGCTGGAAAGGTTTCATTTCAGGTTTCAACGGGATGGTGTGTTGAATAATACGGTGTCGTATATTTTCAAATCCTTATAGGACCACGCAAAAACATCCTGGTATTGCCTGAATAATTTTAGGTAGGCCTTCCTCTCTCCCTTAGACATATTTTTGGTGAGATTCACATTCTTCAGGGCCTCTAGAGTCCCGAGATTCCCAGTTTCACGGAGGGGGTAGGAGCTACCAATCTTCACGTTTTTGGGTCCCTTAAAACAATCCTTTAGATCAAACAGACTCTCTATATTAGCTATCTCCTTTGGGATTGTGTGAGACTTCAATTTTCTAACATCTTGTCATGTTTGGGGATTAGTTCAAGTTGTTTTCTCTTGGAACTCTTCATCGTCTATGGCTAGATATTTGAAGTTGTCTTCGTTGGTCAAGAAGTTTACGATTTTCTCTTCACCTTCAAATATTTTCCAATTAGAAATGTTGTTCGACATCGATAGCCTGTAGAGTAGCTCCACAGTGAATCTAGAGGCTTCATAATCTTCTAAAGGCGACAATCTGGAAGCAGTTGTGTCTAAGGAGTTAGCTAGGATATTCTTTGCTCTAGGGATTGCAGTGATATTGAAATCCTTGAAGCGTTCTATTAGCCTATGAACCTCCTGTTGGTAGTTCTCAAGATGAGGTGAATTGCAATGTATGGTATTTCTTAATTGTCTGATAATGATTTTAGAGTCTCCGAAAACTTTCAGTTCCTTGACACCTAGGTCTATGTCTTTATTTAACCCCTATGCTAGAGCTTCATACTCGACATTGTTATCAGTACATTCGAGTTCTAGCCTACAGGAAAAGAAATGATGTTTACCCTTTCAGTCGATGAGGATGCAACCTGCTCCTGACCCTTCTTGTGATTTAGATCCATCAAAATAGAGGGTCCAAATTTGCGAATGACAATTGCTCCTTTCTCTCTCATCACCAGTGTTTTTTCCTCTGATCTTTTATTTCACAAGTCCTAACGTGGGGTTTTGATAGAAGAGAGAATATCCTATCAACATCAGGGATTCTTCTTGAAATATTACTTTGGATTTTTGAGTGAGTAGAACATTGGATAGGAGAGGAGCCAAATTTCTTAAGTGAGAATCACAGGAATAGTTTACCAATATGGGGAAATCGGTAGAGGCCGGTTCATTTGGGGTTTCCATAAGAGTGACTGTATGCTTCAGATATCTCTCTCTGTCAATTCTGATCATGTTCTTGTAGCCCTTCAATGGTAGCCAAAGGTGTGCCCAGTCTGTACTGAAATATCTGTTTAGATTTTTAGACCAATCTTGGCTTAACAATAGCCGATATAGCTCAGGGATATCCACCACAATGACGTCAATCACCTGTACGAAATTAGGATGTGTCGCTATCCTGATCATCATGTCTTTGAGTTCTCCCATGACCTTGACCTAGGTTTTGTCCAATTGTATGACATGTTTATCACTTTTGAGAGGGTAGCACCCAGTTTATTACAAACGTCCAAGGGCATTACATTAGAGGACACCCCATATTCTACCAAGCAATTGTGAAGATTCATGTTAAAAACTTTGAACGTTAAAAGGAAAGTTGGTACAAAAGGATTCTCCTTTCTACCTTCTAAGTAGGTATTTATGGTTGGCTTGCTTGCCAAATCTATCGAGGATAGATCCTTCTTCTGGCCATTGCATGTAGTCAAGCCTTCTACCGAGCTCAAAACTTGCAACAGAAAGTCTTTCTGCTGAGGAATCATACATATATCCATAACTGATATATTATCCTTCATCTTTTTCAAATCTTAGACTACGTTGTAATCCAGCTTGGGAAATTCCTTGTTATGGATGCTTATAGGATTTTCACCGGGAGAGAAAGGTATTTTCGAGTGATCGGGACTTAACTTGCTTTGCAGGGCCCAGACGGCGTCGGTATTTTTTGAGTCGGGTTGACCTTTACTACATGTCTATACTACTGAAACTTCCATTGGTTGTTCTCGAGACTCAAACAAATCATCCGAATACGTGATTATGTCAGGATACCATATCAACATGGATGTGTCTCGTGGTGGGTTAGCTTCTTCCTGATCGACAATATTCGTAGCCAAACTACTTGACTATTAAGTCGGTGAGACTTTTTCTAGAAAATAATTGGCCATTAAATTCATGGAGTGGAACCATTGAGGGAATTCTCTTTCAGAATGGTTCTCCTGGTGATAGGTGCAGAAAGAATCAGATGCAACATTCCCTAGGTCAATGTTTAGGTTGGCTTGGGGAGGTTCAATTGCTTTGAAAGGCTGGTTTCTTTTAAAGAAAGGCATATAAGGATTTTTGCCTTGGTTTCCTTCCCATGTGCTTCTTTTCATGTCTATAATCTCATTTGATAGTTTTTTGACCATGTGTTGCAGATCTTCTATATCTCCATTACCCTTGTCGAGAGTTTGTTCAGCCAATTTCCCCAATGGTCTAGTTAAAAGGAGTCCTCTCCTAGGAGGGGGATGGCTTTCTTTTCACATTGGAGCGGCTTGGACCTCTTTACATCCTTTCATTTGGAATTATATTGTCTTTTCCTCTTCAAAATTCTCCGCAAGGGTTTTCTTGGTGGCTCTTTTAATGAACATGGAAACAGAAGCCGGAAGCGCGTTGGCATAAACCTCAATTTGCAAGTCTTGAGTGGGTTTCGCCACAGGCTGGAACTTTTTTAAGATGGTCGTGAACCTTTGATTGAAATATTTGACCCTCTCTTTTGGGTTCATTGTGGTTGTGAACAACTCAGCCATCAGGGATCTTGTAGTAGTTTCTTCCGCAAATTTGTCTAGAAAATCCTTTTGGAATTTAGTCCAGTTGGTTATAGATCCTACCGGAAAATTAAAGTACCACATGGAGGTCAGATTCTCAAACATGTAGGGAAAAACTCTACATACCACGTCTTCATGTTAAACATTCATAAGCATGATCACAAGTATGAATTTCTTGATATGATCTTCAGACAAACCTGAAGTTTCAGGGTCGTACTTGGGAAGCAGTTTTTCCAGATGTCGGGGAATATTGTGTACTAGTCCAGGGATGGCCACAACGTCTCCATCCAACCAAGGTTGGTTGTCTTGAAGTGGAACTTCTCTTTCCTCCCCATGATCGTTGTTCCCTTCCATATATTTGGAGTCATATTCAATCTCTTCTTCTTCCAAAAAGTTTTCAGGCTCAGGGATGTCATTGACTGGCATCTCGGGTATTAGATCAAGAGGTTCTTATATTTTGGTGATCCCAAAATCTATTAAGTCTTCGACGGAGTGTACAAAAACTTCAACGGGAGTGCTAACCATCGGTTTGATTTGTTGTTTTCTCTAAGGGAGGATGGGATTTAAGGACAACACGCTGATTTTTCGGGCGTAGGCTCTTATGATCCTCCTAAATTGATTCACTTCCTCGTGATGGAGGGCGTCGGGTATTTTAGGGTGAAAAGGTTCTTCCTTGGACCGGGGTGAGTTACACACTTCAGGAGTACTTAGTAAACATGGGTTGTCTGTCAAGTGACTATCCATGCATGTGGACCATTACGAATCTGTAGGTTGTTCGAAATGTTATATAACTTACATATTCAACCATTCATTCTTAGGCCCTCCTTCTAGCGCCAATTTTGTCAATGGGTGTTGTAAGAACTCTTTCCTTTTTGGTTGTTGATAATTATTTTGAGACTGCTATAAATTGAGAAGTCCTTCTGGACCAAAGACAAGTTGTTTTCATCAGATGTATGTGATTGGATTTTGGAGAAGAATTACTTCCTATCTTGTTCCAAGAATGATGCAATAAATGAGTAAGAGAAATCGATTATGTTGTCAAGTTATCTGGTGCAATTTTTTGATGTTCTTTTCTTTAATGATGAAGATAAATCATTGTGTTGTTATGTGATGAATGTTATGGTAGATGAATTATTTTTCTTTCCATGATCTTAGTTACACATATGTTTTTCTTTCTATTAGTTAGATTCTCAAGCAGTAATTGGATGCTCATTTGGTTAATGTATTATTACTAGGCCCTTTGGTATAGAATTATTGTCTGCATGTTTGAGCATCGGGTTATCCCAATCTCAGCCTCTTCCCAGTAGTTGAAATTCAATCATGTTACTTGTCAAGTTGGATTATGCTAGTTTGTGTCTCTCAAAATAGCCCCACCCAAGAGAAAAATATAGAAAGGAACATCCTACTTGAAGGGAAAACCTTCACAAGAAAACACAAAACCCATCGATAAATAGGCCAGATCGCAAGATCCGGAGAACCATTCCATCTCAAACATTGCAAAGTCTAATTGGGCCTCAGTGGCAGGTTTGGTTCCTTATGTTGAAATGAATGGATTTAAGACCCATCAACAAAAGGTAATGAAAAGGTGAAAGACGCAAAACTTCAGACTCACAGACTGAAATTTGAGCAGTTGAGTACGGATGAAGATGAAACTATTAGTAAGTACTTATTACATATAGAAGAACTTGTCAACACTATGAAAGGCCTAGGTGAAATGATAGATGAATCTTTTCTAGTCTAGAAAATATTAAGATCTCTTCCTAATATATTTAACTCAAAGGTCTCTATTATAGAGGAAATAGCTGACCTCAAAAAGTTGAAACTAGATCAACTTCTTGGAACCCTAACTTCTTATGAAATGAGAATCGTCGAAGGTAAATCCACTACAAGAGAGGCATATTTTAAAGTAGAGAAAAAACACAGACTTCGATATAGATGAGATTGAAGAAAATTTTGTGAGAAGACTAAAGAAAGGATCAGGAAAATACAAAGGTAAATTTCCCTTCAAATGTTTCAATTGTGGTAAGATAGGTCATTTTTCATCTAAGTGTCCTCACAAAAGAAAGGACCAGACATATGCTGATGAAGAGAAGCACAAACACAAGAAGGTCTATAAAGAGAATAATTTTAATAAGAAAAGCCTTTGTGTAAACAATGATGATGATCCCTTAGATGAAGAAAGCAGTGACTCTTTTATTGAAGATAAAATAAATGATATCATGCTAATAGATTTAGAATATCTAAACACTGAATATATAGGAAGTGAGTTCATTTATTGTGAAGCAGTAGTAGATATTGAAGGAGAACTTGTCAGTGCCATGGAAGAGATTGATAAACTCAGAGAAAAGAAAATAAAACAAAAGCTGTCACTGCTCAGGTATGAGAAAACATGCAATGAACCATCTGAATAAATTACTCTATTGAAGGTTAAGTTAGAAGAAGCTAAGAATATTGAAGACATCCTCAAACATCAATTAAAGGAAGCCGAAACAAAAGGTGAAAAATTGTAAGCTGAAGTAGTGACTGTCAGAAAAGATCTAGAGAAATTCGAGGCCTTGTATCATCAAAATCTAACAAGTATTAAAGCCTCAGAAGGATTAGCCTCCATTCTGAATCAGAAAATAAATTCAAAGTTGAAAAATGGTTTGGGTTATGAAGAGGGATCAAGTAGTGGTCAGCCAAGCAACAAAGAATCCATCAAGTTTGTCAAATATACAACCATTGATAACAAAAAACATGTGGAAACAAAGGAAGAGAATCAACTGCCATGGAGGAGTGAAGGAAAAGCTACCATAACTGAATCTATAGAATAAAGAAATAATACACCCTCTGCTCAAGGAAATCATCAACATGGAAGAAATCGAACTACTCAAAGAAGACAGTTGTTTTCCAAGTACAAAGATTTTTTCTATGGATATTTCTTTTACTGCTTTAACTTTGGCCACAAAATAGTAAATTGTTCTTTAAGATTTAGACATGAGCAATCAAGAAAACCAAGGAATAAATATCTCTCACAACAAAGAATGAGACAGCCAAGTAACAAACAACCACATACTGTAAATCATGTGATGGATGGGGAAAGGGCACAGATTACACATAACAATCATTATGATCCTTTATTCAATGAACCAGAACGTTACATCTGCCATAATTATGGAGATAAAGCTACAGACTATCACTTAAAAAATAATAAGCCAGATTCAAATCATGGAATTAAAAATGTCAAGGTTTGGAATAAGAATGAAGATAACAAGTGTGGATTAGTGTTGTTAGCTCAAGTACAAAAAGACACCTGGTATATTGACACCAGATGCTCCATTCATATGATAGGTGACAAAAGTAAGTTCCTGTTACTCAAAGAAAATAAATGAGGGAGTGTGACCTTTGGAAATGATGCTCCAGGAAAGATTAGAGGTAAAGGTCTAGTAAGCTTAATTAATGGAAGAAGAAAATCTCAAGATGTATTATTTGTTGATGGTTTAAAGCATAATCTTCTTAGTGTCAGTCAGATATGTGATAGAGGAAGTGAAGTCACTGTCACTACCAATAATTGTAAAATAAATACAGTAAACATAGGAGAGTTGATTGCAAAAGGGGTTAGAACTGAAAACAATTTATATGTTCTGAAGGAAGATAAGGAGAAATGTCATTTAAGAAAACTTGATGAAATTTGGTTATGGCACAAAAGGCTTGGACACCTGAATTTTTATCATATTGTCAAACTGAATAATGAAGTCGTTGTGAAAGACCTTCCAAGAATATCTAAGCCTAATAACTTTGTATGTGAATCATGTCAAATGGGGAAGTTGACTCGTGCTCAATTCAAATTGAAGAGTTTCACATCTTTAGAGAAACCACTTCAAATTGTTCATATGTATCTGTATGGACCATTGTGAAAGGAAGGAACTGGAGGAGAATGTTACTTTATGCTATTCATTGATGACTTATCCAGACTTACGTGGGTTTTCTTTCTGAGAGAAAAATCTGATGTGTCTGAGAAGTTCAAAAAGTTTAAGGCGTTAGATGAGAATCAAACAGGAAGGAAGTTAAAGGCAAATCACTCATACAATGGAGGATAATTTATGTCAAGATATTTCAAATAATTCTGTGATAGACATGGAATTAAAAGAGAATATACTATTCCAGGTACTCCTCAACAAAATGGAGTTGTAGAACGCCAAAATAGATCAGTTCAGCAGATGGAAAGGGATATGAGGAGTGAAAGGGACATTTCAAAAACCTTCTGGGTGGAGGTTGTTCACATGGTCGTTCATATGCTAAACAAAGCGCATCTAAGGCTGAACATTGATAAAACTCCATATGAGTTGTGTTTTGGTCGACCTACATCAATCAAGCACTTCAAAGTATTTGGAAGTAAATTCTACATCAAGAATAATGATGATCATCTGGGAAAATTTGATAGTAGATATGATGAAGGTGTCTTCTTAGGATATGAAACGAAGAGTAAAGGATACAGATGCTTTAACAAAAGAATTCATAAATTAGTAGACTGTGTTGATGTTCGAATTGATGAAGAAGCTCCTATAAAAGATCAACAGAGAATAAGCACTAGGCCAGATGAAAAATATGGTGAGAATAATGAAGATAAAGAACAACAAATATCATAGTCACAAGAATATGATGAATCGGGTGGATAAGAGACACCCAGACAAGAAGAGTCAGGACAACAATCAGCATCAAATCCTTCCTCCATAATTACTCAAAAGAATCATCCTGAAAGTCAGATAATTGATGAGAATGACAAAGGTGTACAAACCATGAGAAGGATAATCAAAGACACCGAACAATCACATATAGCCTTCATAACCATGGTGGAACCTAAGAACTTTAATGAAGCCAGTAAAGACGTAAATTGGTTAAAATCAATGACTGAGGAACTAGACCAGATTGAAAAGAATGGAACTTGGGAACTCACTCCTAGGCCAGCAAATAAAAATGTAATAGGATCCAAATGGGTCTACAAAAACAAGATGAATGAGAAAGGAAATAGTGTAAGAAATAAGTCTAGATTGGTCTGCAAAGGATACTCTCAAATAGAAGGACTAGATTTTGATGAAACATTTTCTCTCGTAGCAAGATTAGAATCTATTAGAATGTTTCTTGCATATGTGTGTCACAAACAGTTTAAAGTCTATCAAATGGATGTCAAGTCATCTTTTTTAAATGGATATGTGCTATAGTGGGAAAACCCCCCTACGGACTACACTAGGGTTCTAAAGTGCAGGTAAAGCTAATAGTCTGAAAGTCTCCTATTTTTAACAACTATCCTGACAACACCCCACATTCACATATAAAGTACAAATTCTATGGATTTGGTAGTATTACCTTAAACTCTATGTCTGGTGTCGATCCCAATGCGTTCAGTTGCTTCTCGACTGCAAATATCCTCCCAAGGCTGACCTGCATTCACCAAAAGACAAACAAGAAACTACGAACATGCATTCTATATATGAATTAGTAGGTTAGATGTCATAACAAAATGTAAATCAAACATGAAGATTGAGCACATCATATGGAGGGATAGAAAAAGTACTTCTTTATATTAATCTCACAGAGTTACTTACAAAATGAGATCGGTGACTGCTCCTCAAACCCGGTCCTAGGCTCCTCTTCACCAAGATCCAATTGCTTCCACGTATCCATCTTCTCTCACACTTCTCTCTAGAGAATGGGCATAAGCTTATGGATGAGGAAAAAGAGCAAGAATAGGGAATTATGGCTCAAAACTCACAATGTGGCTGCAAATTCTTGGGGCAAGGGGGGGAAATGAAATGGGCAGAGTTTCAATGTAGATATCTTTCTCCTTGGAATGAGACCCCAACACCTCTTTTTATATGACAAAAAGATGGTTATTTGGTTGGGTGACAGGCTATAGGCAGTCAATTGGTTGGGAAACTACCCAATAGCCCGTAATCACAACGAATCCCTTGCAACTTTTTATTTTTTGCAACTTTTGTGGGTATATGTGGGTTGTAATGGCATATCTAGTGAACGTAATAGAGGTGCATCTAGTGTACATACGCGATCAATTGTGTTCCAGGGAGCATACATCTTCAAAAATTGTGTTTTTAAGAAGAGTTGTTTTGTATTGGCTTGGAAAAAATAGTAAGTAAGATGGCCTAATGCCAAGTCATCATGTGTGGTGAAAATTAGGGTTATAACAGATGCCCCCTAATGTGTGAGGTCAGAAGAGCATCCGATGGCCGAAATACATTACAAATCTTTACCAACGTACAAAGTGAGTGAACCCAGGACCGAAGTTTGGGAGGTTTCATCTGCAAAATAACAATTGTCTCACCGAGGCGGACATACCCATGCTCAGGATGAAATAAATCATGGTTTCCAATCAAATACACTATAGATCCATGTCATATAACTATATAAAGTGTAGCTGTGAGCAATACACAATGGATATACATCTCAAAATCAAAGATATACATGTATAGTATCCATCTTCAAGAAGCCAATGATGCTTGATGGCTGGAGATGAGGTCTTCAGATCTCGAGAAACAACTTCAAGATATTCAAAAATTGGGTAGGAGTGCAATATGAGTGTACAAATTCACTACCCAGAGGTCTTCGACATCTTGTCGGGGAACAGACAAGAGGATCTCGGTGATCAGGCTAAGAACTTCATTGATTTCAAACAAGGAATTGATTGGACTTTAGGGATGGTCAGGCATGAGGTTAAGAGACAAAATGTAGAAAGGATGACTCAAGTTGGTTAAAAATTCCCTTGGACAATAGCACGAATGATGATCAGACTCAGGCAGCATGACATTGACATAAGTTCACGATGCAGGAGGCAATGCAAACTCTCCATATGTTTGGAAGAATAACCAAAGAGAGGAGGACACAACTCTATGTTACAATAATAGATTCCTAAGGTCATATTAAATCCCAATGCTTGACAACAAACGAAAGGATGTTCTTTTTCCAAGAGCAACTCATTGTGTTGCCTAAAAAAGAAAATACTTTTCCCATCCTCTTTTTGGGGTATATTTGATTTTTTTGTCTTTTTCAATATTTTGAAAGCTTGAAAAATAATAAAAGAATGCTACATTACAAAGGAGGAACGAGTGTCACAAGCATACTATTTCCAAGCGCAAGGAACACACTAATTATAATAGCAAGGAGACGTGCAGGAAAAGGACACTCGGGAAAATTCCTCCATGGTTCAAGGTGTCAAGACGAAAAGCAAAAGTGTTACAAGGCTTGTGTATAAGGCATGCTTCAAAGGTTCAGTTGAGAGCAACATGGAGCTATCATTAGGCCAAATACGTAGGAATGAAAATGTGATTGATAGGACACAATGATAATGCCCTTCAATGTAATTTTAAACGAGCCCAGAGAAAGTAAGCTCGGTGGTTTGTCATTTTTAGAGAGTATGAAAAAGCGCAAAAGAAAACTCCATCGGGGTACCTTTTTCGAAGATAGTCTAGTCGGCTTGAAAGAGGGATAAATTAGCACCGAAAATATGTCTATTCAAAACCATTTTAACAAGTGTGATAAAGACAAGATCACTCGGCAATATTTTCAATTTTAAGGAGTCTGAAAAGAGATTAACTATGGACTCCCTGCCTTTTTCTAGATTTAGTCTCCTTAGCCCAAAAAAGGTGAAATTTACTGATGAGAACTCTCCCAGCGAGATGAATCTCCCAAGGTGTACCTTTTTCCTCCTTAATATACAGGTCAGAAAAGGGGTAAAATCATGCCAGTACATGTTTTTTTGAACCAATTAACGAGTGTGAAATAACAAGGTCACTTGACGATCTTTTCAATTTTAAGGATTCTGAAAAGAGCTTAACTGTGGACTTTGTAATGTATGTTCTTCTAGACCAGTTTAACAAGTGTGAAGAAACAATCTCACTCGATGATCTTTTCACTTTTAGGGAGTCTGAAAAGAGCTTAACTATGGACTCTATGGGGGTTCCATTTTCGTAAATTTAGTCTCTCGGGCCCGAAAAAGGGTTAAACGTGTAGCTGAGAATACTCTTCTAGTGAACCGAAGTTCCTAGAGTATACCTTTGTTCATAAAATTGACCATTCAGACCAAAAAATGGGTAAACTACCGTCGAACAGATGTGCCTTCAAATTTTAGTTTAGCGAGCGTGAAGGGAAACAAGATCGCTCGGCAATCTTTTCATGTTTAGAGGGTCTGAAAAGGGATTAAAAGAAGACCCGTTTTTTTTTTTAGGGAGACCCGAGGGTAAGGCCAAGAGTGATAATATATCAAACATGTAAAGGCTCAAACTCATAATCAATACAAGACTAAAAGGACTCCTGAGCCTATAGTCATTAGCGACGCCATGGACACCAAAATGCAACCACGATCTACCTAGGGCATCCATGTGAGGGTAGGCTCTACCACTAAATTACGACACCTCTAGAGTATCAATTATGGTTCTTTGTCGCAATTTGGTGGGGTCTAACCTATGGTAAAGCGAAAAAGACAACGAGGTGAAACAAGTGGAGGTGGAATCCTAACTTAAAGGCACAAAGTTGGAAAAAAGATTTTTCACCAAAGAACCTTAAAAGTGCCCCAACTTCCAAAAAGTTCGTCGAACCAAAAGTAAAATGTATTGTAACATCCAATGAGAAACTCAAGAACCATGTTACATGATTTTCAAGCCAGAAAAAATGACAATGGGGGTCAAAAATATGACAAAAAGGGCCAAAAATTCTATAAATAGAAGCCGACATCTCATTATCACCATTGAAAATTAAGAATTGACCAAAAATCCAAAAACACCCCTTTGTGAAAGAAGTTGATTACGGGAGCTTCAGTGGACGAAACAAACTTCCGCTTGGACCAAGTAAGTACAAACTATCTCCTCTTTCATTTCCATTCTTTATTTTCACATTTCTTTTTGTTTTTTTGGGGGCACGCACCTTTTTCAAAAGGTAGGCCCTGCATGTACGTGGGTTTTCTAAGCATAGCATGTGTATGCATGCGAGAAAAGAATAATCTGCCCACGTACATAAGCGATTGTGCCCAGTACATCCCGCGTACATGCACTAACATATGAAAAAATGAAAATGCATTATTTGACTCTTCTTTGAACTTGAATTTTTTGTAAAATGTATGTCCATTGGAGAGAGAGGGAGCATGAGGACATTGATACATTGGTTGAGGAATACCATGTTGTTGTTGTCACATTAAAACAATGCGGGTTGTGGAAATTCTTCTAGTGTCCATGTTGGAGCATATCCCTAACTTCCATTAGTTTATACCTAGCCTAAACTCCTAGATATTGGTTAATACATTCATTTACACTTTATTTCACCTAATTTGGCCACATAGAGAAGAAGGGCACCTCATCCCTAGATTTTAGGGAAAACTGCTAATTTTAGATCAAGACTCAACCCCGGGTTCTTGATTTTCTTGACTTTTCTTGATTTTCTCGATTTATTCTTGATTTTCTTGATTTATTCATTATTTATTCCAACTCCCCCATGAAAAAACTCATCTATTATTAGGTAATGTTCACCTCCTCTTTGAGTGAGAGATTTATTCTTTAATTAATTATTTTTGTCGTTACTATTATTAGTAACTACTATTTTGGGTCAATTAAGTGAGTTAGAACTGCTTCTCTTGTCGGTTAAGTGAGCTTAAGTGAGATAATGCACATAACTTAAATATTGTGGACATTAATGAGTGGGTTACATGTATATTTAGTGGTCTAGGTCAAACTATGTGGTCTCCCTTAGCTTATGACACCTATTTTAGCTATTTCTAGTTTTTTTTTACTAGAATTTCGATGTTGGAAATTCGATATATTCACCTCCTCTCTTCTTTTTTGAGGATGGTTTCTCATGTATATTCATTTTTTATTAATATAATTCTCTGATTTATGGAGCAAAATCTTTCTCTCATCTCTTGAATATCATCAAATTGTTTGTGTTCAATTTAACTAGAATTCTAGATTTATCGGGGTTTCTGCAAGAATTCTACATGGTATCAGAGCTAGATTGAATCTAGTGGATTGTACACGGTTTTATTTGCAGGAATATATGATCAGGAGGCACAGAAATCAGAAATGGATCATCTCTCTCAGCCCACAAAACTCATTCTAAATCCTTTCAATTACTTTGAATGGAAGACAAAGATCTCTCTGCTCCTCCGAAGCAAAGGGCTTTACTGGGTAACAATGGGAACGGATAAAGAATCGAATGCTGCAGTGGAGAAGATAAAGTATTTCAATAAATTAGATGAATAAATTGGGCTGATATGCCTATCAATTTCTAGATATCTCCTCTTTCATGTCAGTGGAGCCACTACTCCCGATGTGGTCTGGACCACATTGGAAGGACTATTCGGCAAGCAGGATGAAATGAGAGTGCATCAACTAGAGAATGAACTCATATCCCTAAGTCCAATTGATTTCAGAAACCTACAAGAATTCTTCACCAAGTTCAAATTGCTCCTCTTTTAAATTAATTCATGTGGAATCACGAAAGGAGAAGAACAACTCATCCTTTCAATTCTCTCGAAACTAGGCCTTGAATATTCTGTATTTGTGTCGTATTTTCAAGCATCTAAATTGACTCAGGAAAAATGGAAAATGCCTCCATTGAATGATTTCATTGTAGAATTGACTCAAGATAAATCTAAGTTAGTCCAAATGGGTGCCATCAAGTTTTCCAATAACCAAGCACTTGCGGCTACTAATTCTCCAAAGAGCAATGGAAAAGACAAGGAAAAAGGAACGGGTAAATTTCCTGAATCAAAGAAGGAGAGATTCGCACAATCTTCAGAGAACTCTTCTAAGCCTAAGGGTAAGAATAAGAAGAAGGAAATAACACTTTGCAGCTAATGTTACAAAGGTTTTCATCCTGAAGAAAATTTCATGAGGAAGACTATCGATGAGATGGCTAAGCAATTGCAGCAGCACAATCTCACGGTGCCCGAAAATGCAAAGAAGCAGGATGATAATAGAACGGGAGGGAGAGAATGAGATGGTCATGATTTAATGGCTGTCACATCCACTCCATCATATTGGATCCTTGATTCAGGTGCATAGAACCATATGGCTACATCAAAATATGAATTTTCCTCCATCGAAGAAAGCACCAGATCCCCAATTTACTTGGGAGATGCCACACCCGCAAAAGTGTGCGGAGAAGGAATTGTTGATCTTGAAGGGGGATTCTTCACAAATGTGCTTCATGTACCCTCATTTTCTACAAATATTCTCTCAATATATCAGATCACTCATTCTGGCTCTGAAAGGAAGGTGGAGTTCACTACGGACTCCGCAGTGATTACCGACATTTCCACAGGCTCATAGCTTGCACATGGAATTGCAGATCACGGTTCTCGTTTGTATTTCTTCTCCCACTTTGTTCCTAAATCTATTAGCATTGTATTTCTATCACAATCTAATGACATCAGCAGTTTATGGCATGAAATATTTTTCCATCTAAACTATAAGTACTTGCATCAACTTAGCAAGGAAAACATGGTAGAAGGATTGCCAGCTATTAAATTCACAAGCAATGTATGTCAAGGATGCATTCTTGGCAAGCATCCAGAGAAAAATTTTGACAAAGGGAAGGCACAGAGAGCTTCTTCACCACTTGGGATCATTCATAGTGAAATTACAGGCCCATTCCCATATACTTCAATCAGTATACAACTACAACACACAGTGCCATATACACCACAACAGAATGGTGTTGCAGAGAGGAAAAAACAGTCCTTAAAAGAGATGGAAAATTGTATGCTACAGTCGAAATCATTAGATCCCAAGCTATGGGCTGAAGATATTCATTGTGAAGCATACATTCAGAACCAATTTCCTCACAAATCACTCAAAGGCACCACTCCTTTTGAATTTTGGACCGGTAAGAAACCGAAAGTGTTGCACTTTCGTATTTTTGGTTCACGAGAATGGGCTCACATTCTGACAGATAAGAGGAAGG
>ML803439.1:68660-85195 GCA_009831015.1 Picea engelmannii | reverse complement strand
CCTCATCCCTAGATTTTAGGGAAAACTGTTAATTTTAGATCAAGACTCAACCCCCGGTTCTTGATTTTCTTGATTTTTCTTGATTTTCTCGATTTATTCTTGATTTTCTTGATTTATTCATGATTTATTCCAACTCCCCCATGAAAAAACTCATCTATTATTAGGGAATGATCACCTCCTCTTTGAGTGAGAGATTTATTCCTTAATTAATGATTTTTGTCGTTACTATTATTAGTAACTACTATTTCGGGTCAGTTAAGTGAGTTGGAACTGCTTCTCTTGTCAGTTAAGTGAGATTTAGTGAGCTAATGCACATCACTAAAATCTTGTGGAAATTAATGAGTGTGTGACATGTATCTTTAGTGGTCTAGGTCGAACTATGTGGTCTCCCTTAGCTTATGACACCTATTTTAGCTATTTCTAGCTTTTTTTTACTAGAATTTCGATGTTGGAAATTCTATATATTCACCTCCTCTCTTATTTTATGAGGATGGTTTCTCATGTATATTCATTTTTTATTAATATAATTCTCTGCTTTATGGAGCAAAAACTTTCTCTCATCTCTTGAATATTAGCAAATTGTTTTTGTTCAATTTAACTAGAATTCTAGATCTATCGGGGTTTCTGCAAGAATTCTACAATCCACTCATGAGGGCACAACCTAGGCTGTTGAATGCATTAGTGGATTACTGGAACCTAGATGTAGAGGAATTTATGCTCGAGGGACAGTCATTGACTCCAACAACTGAAGATATCTATTTTTTTATTGGCCTCTCAAGGAGAGGGGAACCATGAAACCTTCGTTCTTTTCCCTCAGGGCCTCACAACATTATCGAGTTGATCGAGCAAAACAGTGAGGCTAGAAGAGATAAAGTGGGTCCCCAGGTATCGATCCACAAAATCACCAACCTATCACTAAAAGTGATAGTTTTACTTATTGGGTGGATCACTGGATCTGCAACTTTACATTAGGCCTCCTGGGCGCATATGCATTGTGCAATACAGTGCTTAAATGCACGAGTGTTAGATTGGAGTACAACCATGATAGAGTGCATGAAGAGACAACTCACAGAGTGTCATGGGTGAAACAACAAGAACTTTAGGTTCGGGACTATGTTTTTATCTTTCTTATTCGAGAGGGTACCTAGTCTTAGTCCACGAGAGATAGTATGGGGGCACGTGGCCTCCTTCCTAGCAGCGTGAAGATGGGAAGCATTGTTGCCACGACAAGGGGGAGGGAGGACCATTGAGGCCTTCGATGATACTTTTTTCGAAGGGTGGTCTTGGAAGATTCCAGCTATAGAGGACTACCCCTATGTTGGGATCAACTTCTTCAGGGATCTTGACATGCCCATACCTCCCGAAGCAGAGGGGGAGAGTTAGGTACATTTTCTTTTAAAAGTTTTTAATTTTTTAGTTTCTTTTTATATATACCATTTTTATCTATACCTGATTACTTGACAACTTTGTACCTGTTATGTACAGATTTGGGACCAGTGCATCCAGCTGATTTTGCATGGAGCAGGCACCACCCATGACTAGAGGCATTGCTAGCAGCGGCCACCGAATCAGCGGCAGCAGTGGGGGTACCTCTAGCCAAAAAGGCTAATATCTTTTTGAGATGAGTGGAGCATAACTTGACCACACTCACCGTACTGTGCCAATGGTCGAGATCAAGGATCTCTCACCGTCTATGTAGCCTCATGTTGTTGGGGTGCAACCAACCTAGGTCCACCTATTTTGGAATTTGGAAAACATTGTAGTCCACTATGGCAGGTCCAATAGGCCTCGTGCTTATCTTAGGGTGGACCATTTTCATTCTGAGCACACTCTTTGTATATTTTTGAGGGCATAAGCCTCGCGTTATATACCATACTTGTTATTTTTTTAGGCACTTGTGCCCACCTATGTACTCTGACACTTTTGATATATATATACATATTTTTGTCTTATGGGTTACATTTATTTATATGTGTATGTGTGTGCTTTTTCTTACGTGTGTGCAATATGCCAATCTAATACTTGATTAGCTAGAGTATTTGTCATTTGATTCAATCTCATAGGAACATAGATATATGTAATGTAATCAAAACAATGTTCTAAGAGATGTACCTTAAGGAATCGTCGATGTAGAGTAGGATGATAAATGCAGTAAACCCCATTTAACTAGGACACAACCAATTGTGCATCTAATAAGACCCATAGGTAAGAGATATTGTGTGACAAGGCGTCATGAAGCAACTTTATTACTGCACTATATTCGACGACATTGTTTGTGGCGTCACCTAAATAGATACCTCCAGAAGATAACAACTGGCCTTGAGGTGTGAAGACCACCCAAGCTATAGAATAAAGCCTCTGAGTGTGTCATCTAGCACCGTCTGGGAATCCAAAAAACATGTTTGATTCACTTGACATCTGCCACAATGAAAAAGTTGACATAAAAAATGACACGTCCATAAAAAAAAAATACAAAAAACTAAATTATATAAGAACTATACATATATACATGAATTCACCCAAGGTGACCCACCTATGAGTAATACTTCTTGAGGTAGAGCCCATTTATAGGCTCCGCTAAATATTTCCCTTCGAATTCAACCAGATGATAAGTTCCCTTCTTTAATACCTCCTTCATGATGAACAGTTTGAACCACATGGGTTTGAACTTTCCTGCCCCCAAGGGATCCTTATCTTGTTCATAGACTAGGACAAGTTCACCTTCGAAGAAAATCCAAGGATGAACTGACCGATCATACTAACACTTGACTTTATGCTTATGAGCCTCATTATCCAAGGCTGTGTCACGTTGTTTCTCATCGATTTTATCGAGATATAATAAGCATTCCTCAAGTGGTGAAGTGTATGGAAATAATTGTACTGCCAACTTGAGAGATGGTATATGGCATTCTATAGGCAAGATTGCTTCTAGCCCGTAAACAAGTTGAAAAGGTGAGAAACTAGTGGCAGTCTTTCCAGACATTCGATAGGCCCATAATGTTGAGTACAACATCAAATGCCAATTTGACTTGGCTGAATTGATCGTTCACTGTAGAATGGTCTTGAGTGACTTATTCACAACTTCCACCTAACCATTCACTTGTGGGTAATAAGGTGATGAGTGTTCTTTCTCAAACCTAGCTTTTACTTTAACTCAGAAATCATTTTATTCTAAAAGTGACTACAATGGTTAGTGACAATCTCCTTCAGGACGTTGAACCTTGCTATTATCTAATTAAACAAGAAGAGAGTTGGTGTCTCTCCATCATCTTTGAACGTCGGCATAGCTTCGACCCACTTGGTGAAGTAGTCTATTGCTATGATGATATAGAAGCGCCCCCTGGCTGAAGGGGGGTGGAATGTAGTATAATCAATCCCCCACTTGGTGAAGGGGCCAACTGTGATGACAGGAAACATGGGAGAAGGATGTGCCCTCATCTTCCGTGAGAAGATCTGACATGGGTGGCACTTATTGATTGATTCAACGCAATCTTTGATTAACATCGCCCAATAGTAACCGGCTCGTAGAATATTTTGGGTTGTTTCCAACCCAGACAAATGACCACCACATGCTCTAGTGTGGCAGTCATTAATCACAAGTTCCACTTCTTCATGAGTAAGGCACCGACGAAGGATGCAATATAGACCTCGATGATACAAAGTATCTTTGAGTATGAGATAATTTTTTTCCTTATGGCATATTCGTTGACACTCATCATGAGAAGCAGTTTCGGGGCACTTCAAAGTCTGGAGATAGACTAGTATATCTCCATACCAGGGGTATGAAGATGAAATCAGAAAAAGATCTCCTTTAATCGATGATTCTTCAGGCATAACATCACCTGACTCAACCGAAAGTTTCGATATAAGTTCTGCAAAGACCGACAACTTTTTAGATTTCGCAGAAACAAAATCCAAGTCAAACTCCTGAAGGATAACGATCCATATACTAATATTTATGTCGATTACACGTCGAGTCAACACGTATTGGAATGGATTCACAACAGCAATGACGGTGGTCTTGCGAAACAAGATATAGTGACGGAATGGTTGGACAGCATGTACTGCTGCCAACGCAAGTTTTCCAACATGTGAGTAGTTGAGTTCTAGTCCAACCAGGCCTCGGCTCAGGTAATAAATGACATGTTCTTCAAGCAAATCGTCCTCCTGAACCAATACCATACCAATGGTCGACTCTACCGTGACCAAATACAATAACAAATCTTTATTATAATTGGGTGGCTGAAGTAGAGGGGAAGTCATGAGGGCATGTTTCAACACTTTGAAAGAGCATTGAGCGGCTTTGTCCCAATGAAAAGGAACTCCCTTCTTCAGTAAACGCATAAAACCTTTTGTGATCTTGGTATAGTTTGCAATAAAACGTCGAAGAAAATTGGATTTTTCCTATAAACTTTGAAGTTGAGGGACTGTGCACGGGGGAGGCAATTGAACTATTGCCTCAACCTTTAGAGGATAGGCCATGGTCCTTGTTGTCAACACTATGAAACCTAAAAGATGACCTAACATCACACAAAAACTGCATGTGTTTGGATTCAATTGAATCTGATAGTAGCGACATCGCTCAAAGATAAGTCAAAGGTGTGTGGGATGATCATCTCTCTTCCGATATCATGACACTAAATCATCGAGATAAGCCTCGACTAGGTGTTTGAGATCGTGGAAAGAAAAAGACATGGACCACTAAAAAGGGGCTCCAGCATTCTTTAGGCCAAAAGGCATCTTCTGAAAAGAAAATGTACCCCATGGACAGATAAAAGTTGTTTTATGCTGGTCCTCGAGATTAATATATATATATGAGTGTATCCCAAGAAACCATCCATGAAAGAAAATACCTCACAGCCCGCACATTCCTCAACGATCTGATCAATGAATGGGGTTGGGAAATTATCCTTTGGACAGGACTTATTCAAATCATGGAAGTATGTACATACGTGAATCGTTCCCTTCTTTTTGTTGACTGGAACGAGATTCAACACCCATTGAGTCAATTAGACGGGGTAGATGAAACCATCTTTGAGTAGTTTCTCTACTTCAGCCTTAATAGTTGTTTCTTTCCGAGGATTAACCGGATGAAGCTTCTTCCAGACTGGCTTGGAGTCAGGGTAAGTCGTAATCGCATGTTCAACAATTCTTGGATCAATGCCTCACATTTCCTCATAAGACCAGGCAAACAAATCATGGAATTATTTAAATAAATCTGTATAGATCTGAATCTCCTCAGGGGAACAATCTGCTTCAACGAAGAAATTCTCCACGACGCAAGAGGTTCTATAGATATCGATAGGTATTATTTTAGCGATGGTTTCCATATTACCCTCGGCATAAACTACGTGAGTAGTCAAAGGATTAATGGGACAAGACCTATCTCCAATCATAGTCAACACAAATTCTCTTGCCTCTATTCTTCTTAACTCTGGGAGGAAATATGATATGTGATGTAGATCATCCCAGGGTCTGTCTAGACCAATCAATGCCCTTAAAATCACCTCATCAGAGGGAAATACCAAGTCTAAGGAATCGGTAATGGAAAGGGAACCTTGAGCCGAGGTATGCTCAATAATTGGATCTAACTCTTGTGTGGGAGTTGGATTGGGGTCAATGGAAGCTTGTTGTACTATAGAGTATGCAACTTTTGTTGCGTACAAGGTCATGGACATGACATGGTGCCCTGTCCCTTCCATCATGGATGATGGGGAAGGAAGAATCCACGGATCATTAAAGTAAGTCATGTAGAATGAAGACACTGAAAATATTTCATCCTTAGACTAGCCGGGGATAGCCAATATCTTTTTGACATCGTCGGAAGGAGGTGGGTAATCAAAAGTACCCATGAGAGATGGGCACAAACCAACCCCCACGTTGACGATGTCGGGCTGTGGATTATCAATCATCGGGACCGTGGATGCCCCCAATGAAGGGCCAAGTCTGGAGAAGGACAATTGGTCAATGGTCATGATTCATCCCTCATGTGGAAACAACAAGACCCAAAAAAATTTGGCAACCACTGCATGCATGGAATATGTCCAACTCCTTCCTAATAGGAGGTTGTAATTGAGAGGAGCATCAACCACTTCAACTTTGACGCACATGGTCTTCCCTCCTAATTGCACAAGGAAAGAAGGAATGATTCCATGTGGTCTGAAAGAACGACCATTGAAAGTCATAAGAAGAGTAGGTGAAGGAGACATAATGGGTAGGCCAATGGCCTTCCAACACACCAACAACATCATGCATGTCAAGGCGCCCTCATCAACCATTGTATGGAAAATATTCTGTGTAGATGATTTTGTGGGGTGAGCCATTACTATCTGAAATGTGACGTGGTATGGGAGATGAGGCTTCAAGTCGGTTGTATCAAGTGTGATAGTTCCCTAATTACATGTCTCAGTGGATCCTAAGGTGGATAGCAGAGCCTTTCTCTATGAAGGGCAGCTCTGGAGGACCTCCAAAGAGACATCACGCAAGGGGTTTGTGACAAATCTTCCACCACAAAGTAGTTCTGGGCGGCCCTCACATTTGGATTATGTGAAGTCTTCTTGAATACCCCTTTTGGGATGCGTGTCATTGTTTCACCCATCATTCTCTCGATTTGGAGAGGAACAGATGGGTTTTCATCTTCTTTACCTTTTTCGGCAGTGTTCGGAATTCTCTAATCATGTGCCCTAGTAGTTATGTGAGCTTTACCTTTCAACATATAGATATTCGAGGTCGAGGGATTGCTAGATGATGAAGGGGGTCCCTAACTACCCCCATCCGCATTAACAAAGGCTTGAGTTAAATTTTTCCCATGAGGAAATGGGTTCGTTAAAAATGCAGGCTGTTGCTGCACCAATAACTTTTGGGCCTTCGCGAGTCGAGGGCACAGGTGAGTCGAGTAGTCTTCCACGTAGAGGTTGCATGGATACTTCAACTTCTTTCTCTCTGTGTTTCCCCTGCCAGCATTATTGGTGGGTTTCTTATCCCATTTACCCTTATTTCGTTGTTTTTTCTTCCCTTCAGCCTGTTGGTCGGCCTTTGGGTTCGTTGATTTCACATTGTGTACATCCAACGTCTGAGACGGGGCAGCAGCCGAAATAGGAGTTGGGCTGGACACTATCTATTGTATCGACAATTGTTGCAATTGGTTTGACAGAGGACCAGTGGGATTTGCTTGTGTTGAACCAACAATGTTGTCAGCATGTAGTCCAGACTTGTGTCTGGTCTTATCAAGAATAGATCATGGTACATCTGGCAAAAATTCATAAAGAAAACCAGACTGAGAGTAAATTAGTTCTAGTTGTTGAGCTCTCATTATCGCTTCTTCCTCCAAAAATACCCCCGACATTGCTACGTCCTTGGATATCTAGGGTACCAAAGACTTAAGGAACCATTCCAATAGGAAAGCTAGTGGAATTGGTACTTTAATCAAACTCTTCTGGCATCTCCATTCTCAAATGTGATCAAAGATATGGCCATCCTTTGTCTGCTCAAAGTTGTCCAGCAGTTATGTGTCGGCATTGTATCTCATAGGTAATTGAAAATGGTTTAAGAAAACCATTTCCAATTCGCCAAAAAGTAGAGTATCTTGAGCGGTCGAGCTCAATGTACCATTTCATGGCACTCCTGATAAGAGTGCATTGAAACAAATGCAACTGGACGGAGTTGTCCTTCAAAGATTTGGATGAGCACCATAGGAAAAATGTGGTCACATGATCGCCTGGATCTTTGTTAGGCTTTCCTTCTAACTTTGGAATGTCCGAGGGCAATTTGGTCGGCATAGCAGGCCAACATGGATCGTGACAGATTGGGTCATTCAATAATCTTGACAAGTCTAGAAAATACAAAGTTTCTAGAAACGATAGTTTAGGTTGTTGAGTATGTACAGGAGGATAGGAGACTGGGATTTGGCTAGCACTAGGTTGTCAGGAAATGTTAGGTTGTTGGCCCAGGTTCTGGTAAAAACTATGGCCTAGGCTAGCATTTGGATGTTGTACTGGTTGAGACGTCATCAGTTGAATCCCGTAATAGGACGTTGAGGGATGAGAAGGGATTTCTCCTGACTTTATGTTCCAAAGGTTCTGGAAAGGGTTTCTCCCTGTCGATATGATGGGCATAGGTACTGAGCCTTGCCTGATGTTCCATTGACCATGGAAGGGGTTTCCCCTGGTTGACATCCCTGATGAGGGAACTGATCCCTACCATGGATTTCAAGGTCCTTGAGAATTGTGTTCCCCCTATGTAGGAATAGTACCCTACATAGGATTTTGTGATCCAAAACCAGGGTTTCCCCCGACCAAGATGGTAGCTAATGAGAATGAGTTGTTACCAAATGTGTCGAATAAAGAGAATGGAAAAGAACCCACCAGTGGGGTACTATAAGAACGTCCTTGACTACCTACTCCAAACGATTTGTAATTCATGTTTGGCCAGGCAGGCTGTTGAGAAGCACCACTAAGCAAGGGGGGCGAAGGAGGTATATGACCCCTGTTGTAAGGGAAAGAGTTATAGAGGGTTGAAGTGCCCCCCATGGACCCTTGCAGAGGAGCGTTAGAGATCCCTTCCCCTAGACCCAAAGTCTATAGGGTGGAGTAGGAGAGGACCGATTTCATGTCTAAGTTTGGCATCCCATATGAAAATGGGGGTCCCATCGCACTCTGAGTAAATAGTGCAGTGATCACCGCCATGGATGGAATCAAACCATTGCCCAAGGTAGAGGTGGTCAAGAGCATAGTGGCCTATACCTACGAAGGTGAGTTAGGAGGTGAAACGCCCCTAGTTGTGGCAGTTGTAGAGGGAGCATGAGGACTTCCTGATGAAGTAGAAGCATTTGCTTCCATTGTTGCTTGCAAAATTATCTGATGCTCGTGATGTGTTACCCTTGGAGGGGCAAGTTGTATCAAAAATGGTGCCAACAAGTCGGTGATTGGATAGTTATAGAGACCGATAGCTTCTGCTCCAAGATCAAAAATAGTATATCCCTATGGAAATGAATGTTCTCCTCTCGAAGATGGCTCAGGTACAGTTCCTTGTGGCCCAGTCGCCTCAAATGACCCTTTCTGGTCAAGTCTTCACCTTCGCGGTGGTGATGGTGGCTCCAAGTTAACCGATGGAAGGCCTAAAAGCTTTCGCAACCAGTGGAGCTCTTGATCTTCCACTGTGTGAGAATATCAATGACACACTAAGGCTTTCTAATGTTGAAGACCAAAATATGCACTAGAAAAATTTCCTATGATATGCAGCAAGCAAACCACTATTACTAGTTGGAAGAACAGTTACAACAGCTAACACTAGAGCAACTTACCAGTGCAAGTGCAACCTGAACACAGAAGCACCTTCTGGGTATACTTTGTAAAGCGTGGCCCGATGTCTACCCTAGGTATTGTGGTATACCCCCATAGTCACCTATGTAAGTCCCTAAAATCAAAGGCAACTAGGTTTCCATCTCGTGAACAACTACCAGGCGAGTACAGTCGACAGTCGGGTGGACCAAAATGATCAAGGTATCAATATCGAAACCTATCGAGGGTATCGAAAGCAAGTGTTCTAGAAGACAACTGAGGACCTCAAACATATTCGAGACCCACAAAGCTCAGTGGCAAATGCGATCAACGTAATCCCAAGATAAGTCCTCTATATGCCTTCCTCTGCTACGATTGGTCTGACTTTGGAGGGGTTATCTTCACTACCTTTCTACATGTGACCTCGTGTTTAACCCTTGTGTTAGAGGAGGGTCCCAAATAATTTTCACAGTACTGGACTTTTTCACTCCCTAGAACATACTCCTATGTTTGTTTTATAGCCTTGAAGAGTTTCCTCTCCAACCTAAATCAAGGCTCTAGCCTAATCTAGTTGATGGACCCTACAAACATGAAAGTCTGATTAATTTTAATTAATCGTTAATTTTAAGTGGTTTATCTTAATTCAAAGGAACAAAAATGAAACTGATTGTGTTTGTAAAGAGACGAAAGAGAAGAACAAATGTTGGAAACAAAATTACTTCTTCTTCAACAAACAAAGTTTGCAAATTGAAAACTCTTTAACCAACGTTTCTAACTAACTTTTCTTTCTAAGATCTTTTAAAAGAAAAAACTCAAAACTAAATTTCACTTGACTATGAGCTACTTAACATCCTAAGTATTCAATAAAGAACTTAAGAAATCACTCTTCTTCTTGACAAGTAAAGACAACCAACCTAACTACTTAACCAAACAAGAAACTGAAATCTTTTTTTTTTTTTTTATGCTTCGAAATAAGAAACTTGAGAATGAATTCTTTTATTTTCTTCTAAAGCAAGTAAAAGGGGAAAAGTAAATACAATACAAGACCCAGTAAAATGACTTCAGGTCTACTACAGATTGCAGGGATTCACTGAAAGAACCACAAAGGCTAAAATAGAAAAGACTCACAGACTCATTAGAAAAACCCTTCAACAAAAACATAAGAAATTATTAAAAGATAAATAAAGTGATGCCAAACATAGCTCAAAGACTGTAACTACAGAGACCAAGACTAAATCAAGGAACCCCTGAGAAGTCAGACTTCAATCAAGGAAGAGGATGATTGCCTCTTCTTGAGAAAAACGTTTCCTAACATAGGCACGCAACTGAAACTTAAGCAGCCTGCATACGTATGTGGTCTATCCAAAGGTAGGGCATGTATGTATGCAGGCATACCCACTGCAGGCCGTGTACAACTCTATAACTCATCAAAAAAGAAAACCAATAGTCAAATCTGACAAGGCAGGGAGTACTGGTATGAAAAACCAGAATCCCTTAAAGGCTCAGTAACTTATAGAGAACTCAAAGAGGTAATTACACCAATTAAGACACCCAAAAAGATCCCCTAAAAACCCTAGAGGCTCCCCAATGTGGTTGCCAATTATGTTATAGTGGGAAAACCCCCCTATGGACTACACTAGGGTTATAAAGTGTAGGCAGAGATAACTGTCTAAAGTCTCCTACTTTTAACAACTATCCCGACAACACCCCACATTCATGTATAAAGTAAAAAGTATAGGGATTCGGTAGTCCAACCTTAAACTCTGCATCTGGTGTCGATCCCAATGCGTTCAGTCACTTCTCGACTACAAATCTCCTCCCAAGGCTAACTTGCATTCACCAAAAGACAAACAAGAAACTATGAACATGCATTCTATATATGAATTAGTAGGTTAGATGTCATAACAAAATGTAAATCAAACATGAAGATTGAACACATCAAATGGTGGGACGGAAAAAGTACTTCTTTATATTAATCTCACAGAGTTACTTAAAAAATGAGATCGGCGACTGCTCCTTGAACTCGGTCCTGGGATCCTCTTCACCAAGCTCCAACTGCTTCCACGTATCCTTCTTCTCTCACACTTTTCTAGGGATGATTTTAGGGGCTAAATTTCGCTCATGGGCTAATTTTCCACGATTTTTCCAAAAATGAGATTCGCTATTTTAAAAATGATTCGTCCAAATTCTATAGAATAAAATTATTTTACCTTAAAAATTGCCAAAAGTTTATAAAAACTATATAAAATACTTAGAAATTTGAATATTTTTACAAAAATATCGCCAAACATCTATAATTGACATATGAAGGATTGGTAAGATTTGCCAAGGTTTCTACATTTTAAAATAAATTTCCATCCTTAAAATCATCCATGCATTTTTCTCTAGAGAATGGGCATAGGCTTATGGATGAGGAAAAAGGGCAAGAATAGGGAATCCTGGCTCAAAACTCACAATGTGGCTACAAATTCTTGGGGCAAGGGGGGAAAATGAAATGGACAAAGTTTCATTGTAGCTATGTTTCTCCTTGGAATGAGACCCCAACACCTCTTTATATGAAAAAATATGGTTATTTGGTTGGGTGATGGGCTATAGGTGGTCAATTGGTTGGTAAACTACCCAATAGCCCATAATCTCAATGAATCCCTTGCAACTTTTTATTTTTTGCAAATTTTGTGGGTATATGTGGGTTGTAATGGAGCAGCTAGCATATGTACGTGGGAAGTAGAGGTGAAGCTAGCATACATAAACTGGCAGTTGTGGTGCAGGGTGCATACATCTTAAAAAATTGTGTTTTTAAGAAGAGTTGTTTTATATTGGCTTGGGAAAAATAGTAAGTAAGATGGCTTGATGCCAAGTCTGCATGTGTGGTGCAAATTAGGGTTATAACAATATCTAAAAGAATAAGTCTATATGGAAAAACCAGAGGGTTTCCAACTATCATATAACCCTGACTTTGTCTCCAAGCTAAAGAAATCCTTATATGGGTTTAAACAAGCTCCGCGTGCCCAATATTACAAACTGGATAAGTATCTTCAAGACAAAGGGTTCAAGAGAGGAACAGTTGACAACAATCTATATATCAAAATAGAGGGTAATGATTTTCTCATTGTGTTGGTCTATGTAGATGACATCATCTTAGGAAGCAATAATTCTTCATTGGTACAATGGTTTGCTTCTACCATGCAGTCTGAATTTGAAATGTCTATGATAGGGTAACTGTCATTTTTTCTTGGTCTGCAAATTACTCAAAGTTCTGAAGGAATATTTTTTTCTCAGGAGAAATATCTAAGAGAAATGTTGAAAAGATTTCAAATGGAAGATTATACACCTATGAGCACACCTATGGTCTCTGGATTCAAGTTAAGAAAGGATGATGACTCACCTAATTTTGATCAGAGTTCATATAGGTCTATGATAGGCAGCCTATTGTACACCACAACATCCTGTCTAAACATAATGCATGTTTTTGGAATGGTAGGAAAGTATCAGGCTGCACCTAAACAGAGTAATTTGTTAGTTGTCAAAAGAATATTCAGATACTTGAAAGGAACAATGAACTATGGCCTATGGTATCCTAGGAATCATAATTTTCAAATATCAGTCTATTCAGATGTTGATTGGGCTAATTGCGTGGATGAAAGGAAAAGAACGAGTGGAGGTGCATTCTTCTTAGGAGATTCTCTTGTAGCATGGTTGAGAAAGAAGAAAGGTTCCATTTCCTTATCGACTACAGAATTTGAATACATTGCAGCTACCACTTGTTTTACCCAAGTATTATGGATGATTCATACACTTGCAGACTTGGAGGTAAAATATAATGCATCGATCCCAATTCATTGTGATAATACTAGTGCGATTAGTGTGTCAAAGAATCATGTATTTCACTCCAAGACCAAGCATATACCCATCAAGTATCACTTCTTGAGGGAACAGGTAACCAACACTGTTGTTTCTTTGCATTAGATTCAATCCAAATATCATATTGTTGATATCTTCACTAAACTGCTTGACAAATATCAGTTTGAGTATCTATGCTAGAAGTTGGGCGTGACCCTATTATTAAGTTAAAATAATCTATCTGATCATAGGGGGAGTACTCCTAGTATATCTGATCAGGGGGAGCACATATTCACTCTCTGTTTTCTTTGACATTGATGTCAAAGGTGGATAAAAAGGTGTTTTATGTATGCTACAGTTGGAGGTCTAAGAAAAATAGTGCATCCTTTCAAGGTTTCCATCAATGCCAAAGGGGGAGATTGTTGGCATGTTTAAAGGAATAATTTTCTTGTCATTGATGGAAAGAATAGCAGCGAACCAAACCTCGAGAGTGTAGAATATGAGAAATCTCAGAAGAGATAGTGGTTTCCAGAAGTGCAGACGAGGTCCATGAAACAAACTCGCAGGTGGAACAAAGGTCGAGACCTGTGAACACTTAGAAAACTTCTAAGTCAGAGAGATCAAAAGCTCATGAGGAAGAGCGACAGTGGCTGTTGGATCACCGATCCAGAGGACCAACAACCATTGGATTGAATTAATGGAAGGATAGGATAAGCAGGGAAAAACAATTGAGAATTCGATCATCCAAATTTTTGTCATCCATCGGATTGATTTAAGTGGAAGGACATGATAAGAAAGATTCGTTGATCTAAGATCTTGATCAATGAAAAAAAAAAAAATGGGTTTAAATATGTGAGGAGGTTACGCTCCAAAGAAACCACTTCGACAGTTTCAGTTTGAGATCTAAAATCTCCAAAGTCCGAAGAGCTGGAGAGCTGGAGTAAACGTCAGTCGTCAGATGATTTTAAAGTGGAAGGATGGGATAACATAGAAAAGAAGCATCGTAGAAATATCGAGTCATCAATCTAAGAACATGATCGATGAACAACATTTAGTTCGGGTCTAAAAGTTACGACGAGGTTATTGTTTGGGGATTCTCACTTCGGAAGAATTGGTGACTTTAAAAGTCAAAATACCCAAAGTCTAGAAGTAAATGAGGATCCACGTTAGCAAGACTATGTCAGCAAGGGCATGTGGCACAATCAAAAAATGACAAGTGTCAAGTTGATTCAGCATTTCAGGTATGTGCAAATCACAAATCCGAGTGACACGTGGCAGCTACTAGGCTCATGACATGTCATCAAGTGACATAAGTAAGTAACATCACTCTGGGATTTTTACTTCAGGATATTTACCACCAGCACTTGCCCAAAGCTCCGAAGTCCCAAAGTGGTTTGGGGTCATCCATCGTCAAGAAGGATAGGTGGTGCAAGATCCACAACTTAGGAAGTTTGTGGATAGGGAGAAAATGAAAATCGCCGAAGAAAAATCTCGATCGTTGATCATCAAGTGGAGTATGTGTCGGTTGATCTGATATTTAGGAGAAATATCACTTCAAGGATTTCTAGTTGAGACTTGAGAATTCTGAAGTCCGAAGACATGAAAGGATCATGACCATTGATCCGAAAGGGACATGCGTCAGTGGATTGTCAGCTCCGAGAAAAGGAAAAGGAAGGTTGAAAGTTTGGAAAGTTGATATTTCCAAACCCCAAATACATGAAAGGATCGTGACTGTTGATCCGAAAGGGACACGTGTCAGTGGATTGTCAGCTCCGAGAAAAAGCAAAGGAAGGTTGAAAGATTGGAAAGTTGAGATTTCTGAACCTCGAATACCCAAAGGGATTGTGACCGTTGATTCGATAAGACCACACGTCGTTAGATCGTGGACTCTGGGTGAAATTCTCCAGTAGCAAGCAAAGTTTGAGAATCAAGACTCCTGAAGCCCAAAAGGAGAAATAGATCTCGTCCGTTGGTTTTGAGGGCTACATGTCACTTGGTCATTTAGACTAAGGATCGTGTGTGGACAAAGGAAAGAAGGAAAGAAAAGACAATATATCGGATCTGTTGATCGAGGGAATCTGTTAAAGACCATGAGATCGACGATCACGCCTGATTGTGGGATCAGAAGTTGCTCAGAAGTTAACTTTTTGAGGGCAGGCCACAATTGAAACCATGGTATCATAGAAGGAGTATGTGGCAGTTGGAGGTAGATTGCGAGGATAAAAGCAGTTAATCCCAAACCATTGGTGGACGTGCCCGCAATTGTTCACTTATGCAAGGACGTAGCCCAAGGTCACATGTGATAGGGGACTAATGAGAAGAGATCTCGCGCCCGCAATCACGTGGTCATGTGAAGTTAATCGCCTAAGGTCAGATCATAAAATAGGGAGTTATTCCTCGCTAGACCAAGAACATGAAGCACCTTTTGAATAGGTGTATGGTCACCGCTAGAGGTCACATGAAGAAAGGGACTTAGAAGCCAAAGAAGCCAAAAAATTAATGGTTGTAACTGCCAGATAAGACGAATAATTTTTACTAATAGAGAAGAAAATGATTCTCAGGATAACTGCTAGAGAAGCCAAATAACCTTTAATAATGACCAAAGAATATGAAGAGTTTGCATGATGATCGGGCAGACGACTCGATGTGTGAAATACATGCATAATTGAGAAGAGACTAGGTGTCTCTCGGAGAGTGATGCATGTGGGTAAGATGAGACGCAGTGCATAATATGAAGGGGATATATGTGGTGCAGTGAAGAGGATGCAGAGGCAACACATAGTAAAAAATGCATAAGAGAAGTTGAACAATAGGTGTTGTTGAGTGCATAGGAAACAGAGAAGAGCATAGAAGCTGAACGATGAAGAAGTAGAATAGAGTATAGAAGATGAAGAAGGTAGAGGAGACATGGAGCTGTAACAAAACATATCAGAGACAGAGAAACTAAGTTAAGTTTTGTAAGATTCATTCATGGTGGTAGGGTGGTGCTAGGGAGGATTTCAGTTCTCTGAATTCTAGTTGTTGCTAGAAGATATTCTGGGAGTTGGTGCTTCCATCTAGTGGGTGATAGAGAAACCTAGGAGTTGGTGCTTCCATCTAGTGGGTGCTAGAGAAACCTGGGAGTTGGTGCTTCCATCTAGTTGGTTCTATAGAAATCTGAGAGTTGGTGCTCTCTACAAGTTGTAGCTTTCTATTAGAGGTTGTAGCCTCATATTTGAGTTGGAGCTCAAAGACTGTGATGTACATGAAATTTGGAGCTTGATTGACATCCTAAGAAGAAGAGGTTTTCACCCTTTATGGGTTTCATCAAGAAAATAAATGTCTCTATGTATTTTGTGGGATTGATCATTGTATATCTATACAGGTTAATTTATCAGCAACACATTAAATAATAATCTAGAAAGAATAAAAAAAAAA
>ML803439.1:20851-68610 GCA_009831015.1 Picea engelmannii | reverse complement strand
GTTGACATTTTTGGGGATAAAGGTCATATAAATAGACATCGTATTTCATTTTTAGATCATAGCTCACCTATCATAAGAGGGGGAGCTGAAATTTGTTGAAATTTGGTTGAAATTTGTGATATATTTGGAGTTTATGGTCTTTTGCACTACTGCGCTATCTATTGGAGGTAGTGCTTTGGATATTAATTGGTTATTTTTTGGTGGTAAAGTTCTAAACTAGGGCTTATTCTTGATCATTCTTGGTGAAAGTAAGTAAATTTTTCAACTTCTTTTATTCATTGAAAGTTTTTGGTTAACTTTACTTGTTTCATATTGAAGATTATGAAATTTCTTGTTGGAAACCCTGGGAAAGGAACATAAGTTACTTCTTCCTTTCTCTAATATTATTCCACTTTCTATTTTGTCAAGGATATCTTATCTAAACTAGGCTCCTAAATCCCTAAAGTGATAACACTTTAGGAGCCCTATTTTAGAGGCTTGTTGCAAGTATATATTTCAATAGTTCAAGGAGAGAAGGTTACACTAGGGCCTAAAATGTCCTTATTCTCTAGTGGAATCCATATTTAAGACTTGAATCCTAGAGGACTTGAAGTGCTAACACTTCTAGAATTTATCTCTTTGTCCTTTGAAAAATATCATCATTGTCATTTTCTCCAAGATAATTTGTTGTTGTAATTGACTCCATAAGCCCAAAAGGCACTAATTTATATGCTTGCGTGGATGAATGTGATCAATACAACTCTCAAAATCTATTATTTGAAGCTTATACTAACATATCCTAACCCTAACTTAGCCTAAAACACTAACTTAGTGTCTATTATTGCAAAACATTGCTACAACCACCTTAACTACTGCTAATTTGCTGCATAACTAACCTTAATTGCTAGCTAAACTTATCAAAATTTTCTTATAACAATTGCTAATCATTCTATCCATAAAATGCTAAGTTTCCATTGTGTTTTCAAGAATTTCTTAAGTATATTTCTTGCAGCTTTTACAAAATACCATTTTATGTTGTAAACTTTTACATTGTTGCAATTTTATATCAACTAGCTTATATTTACATTTGTTTATCTCCTTTTGATGATTTAATATCATTTTGGTTCTTGGAATTTCCATATATATCCTCTATTTTTCTTGTTTCGGGAAGGTACACAAGTCACCCTTCATTTGCCTCAATCTCTTAGACATAAACCCTATGACTTTAGTAACCAGTGAGAAGGGGGGTAAACTTGACCCTAACCTTAGTTTTCCAACCCTTTAGGTTATAAAGGATGCCTCCCCTGGGATAAACCTTGCTATCCCTAAAACATGTGGATTTCCTATTAAGGTGACAGTGATAGGTTATTGTGTATTTATGCCAATTTCCCCTAGTTGTATTTAGATTTGGACAAGTACAAATTGTGCGATAACATTTCCATTTCATTCTAGATGCCTTTAGGTGATGTTCTTGAGTTGATTTATGTTCTCTTTGTTCCTAGTTTGAAGAAGAATTGTATTTTAGTTTCTTGTATCATACATGTACATGTGCATTGGATAGTTTCATTTGTTGGACAACAATGCACCATTACATAGGTTAGTTTAGCTAGTTTGAGGACTTTTACTAGAGAGATAAGAAAGGGTGGTGTTTTTAGGTTACTTGTTGATCCAGTGGAACTTGTACACTCTAGTGAGATGATGAAAGAGACTTTGATTTTTGAGGAGGATGGAGATAAAATAGGAGTTCCTAGATTTTCAATGAGGACAAGTATACCTCTTAAGAGATATTTTGTCCATGTTGCATTAGTTTATTAAATCTGTGATCCTTTGTTTTGAGGAGGATAGGTGTGATACCTTGATGGAGGATGATGTTGGGATTGATTTCAGGTTTTCATTTAATGGGAGTGTTGTATATTACAAGGATAGGGTTGTTGGATTCTCTTAGAAAAAGGGATTTTATTGTGATGTTACTCTTTCTTCAGTATTCTCTTGAAAAGCAGGAATTGACCTAGTTTATATTGTTCCATTTTCTAGATTTTTTGAGGTGCATGAAATGGATTCTCATGTTCATAGGTTATTGATAACCATATATGGTTTGTTACCTATACCATGATATTTAAGATGGATGATTTAACTTGTGTAGACTTGTAAATTTGTGAGTTTAATAGATTTGTACCACTTTCCTTGGATTTGTATGGAGATGTGATTATCTTTGTAGAAATTTGTAAATGACTCATAATGTGGTGTATGGAGATTTTGACCTATGATGTGCACTTCAGGGATGTTGGAGTTTGGTAGATTGTTCATGATACAGAGTTATGTTCCTTCGAATTCATAGGTGGTCAACATTATTTGGAGGATGATGTTTGGTTTGATTTTAAGGTTGTAGAAGGTACAAATTTGTGGATGGTAGGTTTGATGGAGTTACAGAGAGAGTTGACAAGGGTTGATGAAACCACTTTTCTTGTAAAGAGGGAGTGTTATCTTGTGGGGTCACTTAAAAAGTTTGGGCGTGCTTCGTGATATTTCAGGCACATGGTGTATGATTATCCCCTTGACGGTCCATGATGGATTTAAACATTGGATATGGTTCACTTAATGATTTCTTGACGTCAACTTAGTTTTTTCACGGTATTATTCCTTAAATTGTTTGAGAACATCTAATATCTTGGTGGAATCATACATGCTAGCCACATGAAGGAGGTTGCTTTCTTGGAGAATGTTCTACATTGGAGGAGGAGTGTTGGGAATTTTATAGGAGGAAATTGAGACCTAGATAACATGGGGTAGTGTGTATGTTTTTATGGAGGCATGGAGTTAACTTGGGGATGATTAGGTTGCAATAGTGTTCATGCATGGGGAGTGGACCTAGTGGACCACATGGCTTAGGAAGAGCTTTGGATTCCTTGGAGGCTCTGAGGAGGAGCTTTGCATTCCTTGGAGGCTTGGAGGAGGAGAATTGGAAACATCTCATGGAGCATGCTTGAATTAAATCATTTCTTGTGTACAACATCACCTTGGAGCTTGAAATGTCTACCCTTGTAGTGAAGTGCTCCACATGTGTGAGATTACTTGTAGTTGTCCAAATTTATCTTATTGTAGATTTGATTTTTAGCGATCTATTTATTCATGTTTCAATAATTTCTAGCACTAATATGTCTTAGTTATTTGATATAAAAAGTTTGAAATTGTTAAGTGATTTAGCATTAATATTGAAAAATATAGATAGGGTAGATCTATTGTTGTAATAATCTGATTTTCATATCTGGTTTTTGCATGATAAGATTTCTCTAGAAAACTGAAACTTGTTGGCACACATTTTGTATCTTTTCTATTGGATTTCCTTATTGATTGGGGTTGTTAAGAGGTGAAATAGTGTCATTTGTTTCTAACTTTTTATCATATTTCATAACAACCCTAAGGCTAAAAATTCATAGGGTTAAGATCTAGGAAACCTCTAGGAAAGAGGTGAAATTTATTAAGTTTCATTAATTGAACTAGATACAAAACTTTCTGCAGGACATTGGACTAATGCATCATTTCTTGGGTATAAAGGTGTGGAAAGGTATAGGTGAAGTTTTCCTTGGGTACAGAAAATATATAATTGAGATCATAGAAAGTTCCACATTATGGATTGTAAACCCATGACCATTATTATGATGTCGACTCTGAAGTTGCATACTGATTTATATTTATATTTGGTATATCCTTCAATGTATAGATAATTAACTTGATTCTTGATGTATTTCATTAACATTGAACCGGATATATGTCTTACAGTGAAAACCTTGAGCCAATTCATGGTTGAGCTAAAGTATATTCACTGGATATCTACAAAATAGGTGCTCCAATATTTGAAGGGAACAATACATTATGGTCTAAGATATGATGGAGATGGTGACTTAATGTTCCATGGATTTGTTGATTTTTATTGGGAAAGAAATGAAGGTGATAGGAGGGGTATTTTGGCGTGTTTCTTAAGTTTCGTTTCAAGAGTGATTTCCTAGTTTAGCGGGAAGCAAGATTCAATAGCATTGAGTTCAAAAAATGTTTAGTACATGACATCCAACACTACTAGTTTTGAAAACATCTAGTTTCACAAGATGATTGTAGAGCTAACAGGTGATATGTTGAAAGTCGATATGGTCTATTATAAAATTTAGTGTGGTATAAAACTCTTTGATACTCTAGTACTCCATGATTCCTCCAAGCACATTGAAATAAAGTGTCATTCTATTAGTAGTAGGTTCATGAAGGGAGCAATTTGTTTGGAGTATATTTGATGAGTAAAATAATTGACATCTTTTGTTATATTTTCTTCTTATTTTTAATCCCTTTTCTCTTACTAGTAACCCTGTATTAATCCATTTTAATTCTCATATACAATATTTAGGCTCAAGGTGTTTTTCATAACATAGTTTTTAGTATTTCATGTGAATTTATGATTAAACATTAGAAAAATAATGTATTTTTGTATATCTTTGAAAAACAAATTAATTTGTTGATTGTTACAGTCATGTTGAAACTTGTAGCAAATCTACATCATAATATCCATAAAATATGTCTTCAATATTTTTGGTATGAGGCATCATCAGGTTGAAATAAACACCTCCACAAAACCTCTCAACAATGGAGATCATATTTTGAGAGATATCAATAATTTATCAATATGTAGTAATCTTCTCTTGCTCCAAATCTGTATGGTCAATAACTTGAATTTCCAAAGATATATTTCAGTAATCAGATTTTCCATGGATATAAAAGCATCATCAACCATCATGAAACCATTCATGATTTCAGTTATGATTTAATACGCAAGGATCTTGGAACCATTTATGAGTTGGTTTTGACTTGTTAATTATTAGAAAATTGTTGTAACCACTTAAGAATCTTATGGATATACATTTAATATTTTTTATTTTTGTTTCAATCAAGTTTGTGTATAAAAGAGAGTGGCATATCCATTTGTTGAGAGAGGAAGCTTATATCAACATTCTAAATTATAATGGAACAAATTAAATTTCACGAGATATTATTTTAATGAAGATCGTGGTTTTATAATTTATGTAGTGTGTGATTAAATTAGTTTAGTTAGAATTGTATATTAGCATTAGTAATTTGTTTTGTAGAGCAAGGTCCCATTCCAGAAGAACAGACTGTTACATGGTATAAATTGTCTTTTATTTCCATTTATTTATTTCCAGCAAGTGTGTTTTAACTCAAATTGTTTAATTATGCAAGTGTTTTTCCAGAATGATTATTTTTAATCAATAGATTATTTTTCTTTTATCAATTATTATCAACAACGAAAGCTATGATTCATGGAAAGGAAGTTCCTAATTCATGCATGATTGCTCTTCAAGTACATAACCATTGCCAAGACTGATTGATGTAGCTTTGGATTTAAGAAGTGTGGTGTGTTTCATTTTTGCAATGTCATTTCAATTCGTAGGTTAAAGATACAATTTTCATTTCTACGAAACATATTAGATAAATTAGTGCAAGTTAGGAAGTGTAAGCATGCACATATAGTGCATGAAATCTCACAAGCATCTGAACCTGTGTTTACAATTAATGCACGAACACTTTGATTACTAAGTTAATTAATTAGCCCGTCAATATTCATATAGATCAGGAAGTTGCAAATATCTTGACTAAGTTCCTAGCAAAGGGGAAGTTCGAGAAGTTGAGGGAGAGACTTGGAGTGGTAGAGAACACTTTCCTCGGTAAGAGGGAGTGTTATATTTTACCTCGTATAAGCTATCTATTGTCATGGGAATGCTTATGAATGGATTTGTTCCATAATACAAATTGGGCAGAAGTAGGGCACACTTCCTCAGCCTTATTCTCAGCATAGATCACACTTCATCTTTATTAGAATCAATAGTAGGGTGTATTAATAATGAGGGAGTGGTCATTAGTTTGCATGTGCATGTATTAGATAGTTTGTATGTGCATGTGTTAGTCAGTTTTCATGTGCATGTTTTAGAGATGTTTCATGTGAAGGTGCATGCAATTTTCATTCTTTAAGTTTCTAATTTAAGTTTGCGTGAATCAGTTAGGTAAGGTGCATGAATCCTAGTTCAATTTAGTAAAGAACATGCATCCTAGTAGTTAAGGTGCATATATCTACGAGGATGCATGCATGCATGTTATATCATCTCTAGCTAAGGCATCGTTGTTCATGTGTCCATATTCATTGTACCTACTCTTCTTCCTAGTCTATTGAGGAGAAGGTAGGAGGATAGGTTTAATGAATTATTAAGTTTTCAATTCAGCAATAAGCAGTTTGGTGTTTTCCTATAGAGGATTTTCATTTTTAGATGTGATGAAAAGAACATATTATAAGAGTCATTTATTGAGTTTCCATTATCTATTTTTTAAAGTATGTTTTTATCAATTATATCATTAATTATATAAGGTAGTTTTGAGTGGCTTCTAATGTTCTACTATTTAATTATTTGTAAGAATTATTTTAGTGCAAAATATGTTCACCATATTCTAAAAAATTTAACATCTTTCGCAACTCGTTGTGTTTCTCTATGATCCTCAATAAATTATAAAGTAGATGTAGAAAAACATAACAAAGACTATGAATATGAATATGAAAATGAAAAAAAAAAACTTCAAAAAATATAAACCCACCATAATTTTGGTTATGGAGAAATTAATGTTCAACTACACTAAATGTGTATTGCCCTTCCCTTACGTGTATTGCCCTTCCCTTACCTTAACTCTTTGGTTAAAATGTAAATACCATTTCCACTAAAATTTCTAGGACATTCATGGTTTGGAAAAAATGTTTTTTCTTTGATAAGTCATGTTAACTCTTCTTTTCAACTCACATCCTCTTTAATAGAGGTAGTTTTGATCAACTCAAGGCTTTTCGTACAGAGGGCTTTGTTTTCCAATTGTTTAACATGTTTGGTATTCTATATTTACTTCATTTGAAGAAACCTTTTTTTCGTCCAATTGAATTGATGTATTAATAATAATTTTAGAGTTTGCCTCAACATTCCTTACCCCACGAGATTTTATTATTCCAATTAAGACCTACGTTTCCACCTTGTATTTTTGTATTCCACAATATTTTCCATAAATATGGTTATAATATTATTTTAATAGTCCCTTATAACTTCTCCATTTATTCTCTATGTCCTTTATGGAGTCATTATCCATATAGACTCATTTGACTATGGTTCTAGAAAGAATCGAAAGAAATTAAATCCAAAATTCATTTAATTTATTTATTTAATATTTAATATTTAATATTTATTTATTTAATTTATTTATTTATTTTGTTTATTTAATATTTATTTGTTTAATTCATTTATTTAATAGTTAATATTTGTTTCATTTGAGGAAAAAACACATCCCTCTATATTAAATATTTATTTACTTAATATTTAATATTTAATATTTATTTGTTTGTTTAATTCATTTATTTAATAGTTAATATTTAATATTTATTTCATTATAGACAAACACACCCCTCCCACCTTAGAAATGCATCTCTCAACGGCAAAAATTCAACATTACTTGACCTTATTTCGGTGGTTTATAATACTCCAAATAATTTGTCAAGTGTCCTTTATTAGTAAAAGTAGAATTTGTTTGGCACCAATTTGTTTGGCACCAATTTGTCAATATTTTATTTTCTTATTCAGGGATGTCGTCCCCAACATAGCTTGGAAACCTTGTCTCAATTGTTCCAACATTTCTCTTTTTGTTTTAGCCCAAATTTACATGTGAGTAAAATTGTTTCTTTTAAATATTATAAGGTTCCTTGCTATCCATAGATTTAAGAAAATGAAATGCATGTTAATGCTTTGGATTATATGTAAGAATTTTAATTAGAAAAAGGAAGGTTTTCAGTTTGGTTTTGTAGTATTTCCTTAATCATCTTTCCTTTTGGTATTTAACAAGAGTTTTATTTCCATTTCCCCATAAGTATTTAAAAAGAGTTTTATTACCATTTCCCCATAAATATGAGAGATTTTTAGCTATTTCACATATAAAAAACAAGTGATTAGAATTTTTTGATATGTTCATAATTAATGAAGGGTTGTATATCCCTCAACTAAGCATATTAAAGGGTTTGGTTGTTATATGGAAAAAGAAGATTAGCAAAGCAAGAGAGAAGGGGGGAGGAAAAGAGGGAAGAGGAGCAACATTAAGGTTACTATTTTGGTCCATAACATTCTTTTCCATAACTTGTTCGAAAAAAGAGGATATTTCCAGAATAAATTCTCAAAGAAAATGAAATTGGTAACCCTCCTTAACCATTTAGGTTTCCTTTCCATTATTATTCAAATGGATTTTATCTAGTAGGGTACCTAAAGAATTATCCCCTCTTGAAGAATCTCTTGTAATGTTTGGTTTTCTATGATTCTAAGACTATTGTCCATTATTCTATGTTTTTCCATCTTACTTCTATTAATTCTCTAAACTGGCCTTCAAGTTTGATTTCTTCCCAATGGTCCTCTACCTTCACCCAAAATTTCTCTAAATTGATCAACTCTTGCAAGGTCAATTTTATTTGACAAGGCTTGGAATCCTTCCCAAGGATCATCCCAAAATATTGAAAGGCTTATATTCCCAATTTCCCAAAACAAAGGGTTGGTAATAATCCTTCTTCCTTTTATTATTTCATTCTATAGGCTTGAGCCTATAGGAAGGGGAAATTTGGATAAAAGAACCTCAATGGAAACAAACTTTTTATATTCATGTCTAATAATTGTTTTCCTTTTATTATTTCATTCTATAGGCTTGAGCCTATAGGAAGGGGAAATTTGGATAAAAGAACCTCAATGAAAACAAACTTTTTATATTCATGTCTAATAATTTTTCTCCATAACCTGTCTCTATTGCAATATTCACTAAAATGTTTATCCCTTAAGGCTTCATTTACAAACTCTATTTTTCAAATAACTACTCTCATTACCAACTTAAGATGAAGTATTTTATACTAGATTACAGAATGTTATTTTTCAAGTTCTCTTGCTATTAACTAGAGAATTTTGTTCATTAAGTTTTATGATTTTCTAAGGAAACCTTTTTGGAAAATCAATAGAATCAAGGTAGTTTTTTCGAACTACTCATTTCTAGTAAATATTCTCATTTTCTAGTAAATATTCTCATTTGTTTTTATATTGAGCAAAGACAACGTAAAACTAAATGTCTTGGGTTTAAATCCAAAGGCCTACACATTTTGAATCATAGAAAGATCTAAAAAAAAATCATATGAACCCATTACAATAGAAGGAATCAAGTGTAATTGGGAAAGCACTATTTGTTGAGTGGTGGGGAATGCATTACAATAAAAGGAATTAAGTGTAATTGGGAAAGAATTATTTGATGAGTGGTGGGGAATATTGAGCATACTAGTTATCACACCAAGTACAAAAATATACATCAAGGAAAAGTCTTTGAATAAGGGAAACAATCTCACTATCCTTGGGGTTAGGTTTTTGGGTTAGGTTTTCTAGCAAACTAATGTAACAAAATCTAATTCCAAATAATGTAAAAAAATATAAGTCCTAACATTGAACATAAGGGTGCCAAAATAATCTCTTAATAGGAAAATAATTCATGTTGAGAAAATTGATATAAACTTGGAATAATAATATGGATATTTTAGAAAATTTTCATTTAGATGAGGTAAGAATACTATAATAGTTAACATAATTTAGCCAAATGTGAAATTAATAATTAGTGTTTAGAAAATTGATATAAACTTGGAATAATAATATGGATATTTTAGTAAAGTGTCATTTAGATGAGGTAAGAATACTATAATAGTTAACATAATCTAATCAAATGTGAAATTTCTCTAATTAGTTTATAATTTGGAAACAAGAGGTCTTTTCGTTCTCCAAAAGGAAGAAACATGAGTTTTGATGACCATGGTTGTTGGTGATTAGAGTGGAGATCGAGGGAAAAGTGTTTTTTTTAAGTTGTTTATGCCACTCTTAGATATTTTAGTAAAGTGTCATTTAGATGAAGTAAGAATACTATAATAGTTAGCATGGTCTATCCAAATGTGAAATTTCTCTAATTAGTTTGTAATTTTGAAACAAGAGGTATTTTCGTTTTCCAAAAGGAAGAAATGTGAGCTTTGATGACCATGGTTGTTGGTGATTAGATTGCAGATCAAGGGAAAAGTGTTCTTTTTAAGTTGTTTATGCCACTCTTACCCATATAGAAAGTTTAGGTTTTCAGGAAGAGTTGTGGATTTCATGAAGGGAAGAATACCACCTCTTGATAGTGTAATTTGTTTATGGTGATTTTAATTGCATGGAAACATAAGAAGAAAGATTAAACTTTAAAGGAAAACAATGCAAAGAAATGATGTTTGCATTCAAATAATTCAAGAGGAGATTTGAAATTAAGGAAGCTTCATCATAAGGTGAATAAAATTAACTTAGTTGAATTGAAGAAGTGGTAAGGAATTCCTTGCAACTATATGGGAATATGGATAGAGTTTATATCTCTAATATTTTTTGGATTTATATAATAACTATAAATATAGAGTTGCACCTATTTCAATGGTTTTAAACTATATATGGTTTTGTTAGGAGCATATACCAAATACCTAGACACCTGGGAGTAATAATTGTTTTTCATTTTAATGTAAAATTATGTAAAGATGAGAACTTCACCAACAATGTTTTGGAACAATAGAAACAATCAAAGTAGCAAGCCAAGGGCATTCCATCATTGTAATACAAATGGAGAAAATATTCAAAGATATTACAAACATAATGAAAGAGAAATCTATTAATAAAACCAAGAACAAGAGGTGCATAAGAAGATATTTACGCCAATAAAAAAGAATAAGAGGGATAGCATAACAAACAAGGTGAAACATGGGTCTTCACACAAGTGAAAAAAAATTATAATCTAGAACATAAAGCCTTAGATAGTATACCAAGATAATACAAGAAAACATTGACAAAAATAAATTAGGAAAATAACTCTAACAAGAAAACAATTATTTACAAACATATATGAAAGGAATACTTTCATTGGTATTTATATCCACCTAGCCATACTTGTACTTGTCACTACCATCCTGATGACCTTTATAAGGAAAAAACAATGTGCCTTCATAATCATAGTTTAAAATATTTTCATTCTTGGCATGCAAACACCCACACACATACCCACACCCAAACAAACATGTGAAACATAGGTGATAAAACATTTTCATTCTTGACACACACATACCCACACCTAAACAAACCTATGCAACATAGGTGAAAGGTAAAAGAGAGAAATAATTCATATCTTATATTCAGTATGGTAATGGTAAATTGATAATTAATTCTAACGAATAGATTGTTATCAAAGAAGAGATCATTGTGTTATGAGAAATTATGGAGTGCACATTATCTTCCATATCACAAGCAAACTACAATGGTGATCCTAAACTTGAAAGGTTCACAATCTAGTCATAAAGAAAGTACTCAACTAAACATGATAATATAAATTCCCTCAATTGATGAGATTGAGTCAATATTAAAAAAAATGGCCTCAATAAGACATTATGCTCTAATTCACATGGTTTCGGTTCAAGTTCAATTTTAGAAAGGGTTATATTTTATTTAAATTGAAATGTCTAATGAGGTTTGAGTGAGGTTCACCATTAGTTTTGTCTATATACATCTTTCAAAAAAATTAATATATGTGTGTGTATAATTTTATTAACATAAAAATTAATATAACATTAAATAGTTTAATGATATGCGTTGGATCGTTATATTATTTTTCATTTATCTCGATGTTTTTAGAGTGGAAAAAATTGAGAAATTAGCTTGTAGGGTCATTTTAATGGTAGGTCCCAATTTTTTAAATTGGGGTTTGAAACCTTTTAAATCCATTTTGAGACATCAAACGGTATTTTGGGGGGCCAAAAATTTCTCGACTTCAGCTAAGACCCCTTGGCAATGTTCTACACTCAAATACCTTTCCAACAATGTAAAAATTGCATCAATCAAAATCTTGTGCAAAATTTATGTCTCTTACAAGTTGACCTACTATGTTGACCACCATGGTACAAGAGTGTAACACCCAAGTTTTGATCCCTATGACTAGAATGTACTACGTAATTGTGAGTTAGTCCAGTGAGCCAATAAAGTTGAAAAGGGGTCGGAGTGCCTAGGAAATGTAACACTTCTAAATATACTACTAAACACATCATTGGATGCAAGATCGACAAGGACAAGAAACATGGGGCTATGATTCCATGAGAGAGGGGGATAAAGGGGCTAAGTGTTTTAGTATTATTTTTTCACCCATATTTGTTTTAGTTGGGAAGGGGGTTACATGAACTTCTTGGGGAAGGCCATGTGGTTCTTAATTTCATGTAATTATATCAACCCCTCATTGTTATTCAATTTCTCATCTTCCCCATTTTGTCTCATTTGTGTGGTCTTGGTTTGGGCATGGAAACAAATGGTTGTAGGTAGTGATCCATTTCTAGATGGATATGAGGAATTATTGATCATTCCAAGAGGGAATGGATGCTTATGTGAATGAGATTGATGTAAGTTATAAAAGAACTATCCACAATCGAGAATCCTTGGAGTATCCAACATTGAGATTTATTGACTAGTAGCATTGGAGCCTTGGAGAGAAATGGAGCAACCTAAGGGACTACATGGTAGAGAAAGAAGTTCATTTCTTTAAGTTGTGTAGTCTGAAGAGGAAGAGAGGTGGAAATTAGGATTGTTGTGTGGTTGGGAAAATCTGAGATCTTGTTAGCTAATTGATGTGTGTAGATTCAACCCAGGACCCGTCCTTGTGGATTCATAGCCCTGGCTCGAGGGTGACCTATTGTTGAAATTTGGAATAGTAGTGTCTGTGGTTGGGAGGAACGCCATTGGTCTATAACCAGTTGGTGAATGGTTTAGTTAATGATAAGTGTTCTCTAAGTTTTCTTCCATATGCATATTTTTGTTGTGTATTTATTTATCTCTAAGATGTATTTTTGTGTTCATGCTTGCTAATTATTTGTTGTGTGTTGGTTTTCATTCCCTTTTATCTATTTACCATTACAGATTGACCCTAGTTCATAACTAAGAAGCTTCCCAAAAAAATTCCTTAAATACTATCGGCCCCTCTGATCACCCAAAAGGCAACACAGTACACGGAGTGTACTGCACAGTCTCGCCCAAGATAGCTCTATGGGTGGCTACAATACTCAGGTGTTTGCAACATGAGATTGAGTGAGATCTGCACCTTGACCTTTATTCAGTTCATTTAACATATAGTATAACATTCATTCTATGCATGTATGTGGTACATCATATTTACTTACAAACTTCATTCATTCAACATTCATCAACTAATCAGACGTAAAAACAAATTCATTCAGTCACATAACACAATGTTACTTTGGTTCACCCCCTCATGGGCTACGTCCACAAAGATCTGGCTCTAAGGATTTTATTATGATTTGGAAATCTCCATGTCGTGCATGGTTACAATATTAGTTCTTCTTTATTCCCACAAGCTCCTCGATCAGTACAAGGCTAACTAGATCACACTAGGATCCTCAACCTGTGATTTAACCCTTGGGATTGATTTGCTCATGCCCTTTTTAGCTCCCTTGTAACTTGTACCGTCCTTGCAGTTCTCTTCCTTTCTTCGTATATTTTTCCTCCCTCTCTCTCTTTCTCTCTTTTCCTCTATGTATATATCTCTTATATTTATCTTCAGCTCACCAGCCATTACAATGTATTACAAAAACCCTAACCCTAGCATCGTTAGGTCTTCCATGCATCCGCGCATGTTGTTTTTACTTCCAGTTGTCTCTTTCCTCTTGCATGCTTATCTTCCAAAAATAGCCTTTCTTTATGATTCAGCCTACCTCCAACAGGCCCCCAACACTAACTTGTGGCTCATCCCAAGCCACCTAAACCTGGTGCGCTTTGTCGATCTCTCTTGCAATTGCTTGGAACTTCTCTCTGAGATTTGTTTCTTTTTGGAGGCTAAAGTGGTTGTTATTTTCTTTCATGTGCTTGCAATGAGGCTTTAGCATTTGTTTGGGGTTGTCAACCAGTTTAGTTCAGTTATCCTTGTTTGGGTGGTGTCATGGTGTTCAGGTTGTTGTCTGCTAAACATGGTGGCTTATGTAAGCTATGGAAACTTTGCTCTCAGCTCTGTATTCTCTATTTCTCTCTTCTTTTCTCCCTTTCACAATAACCTTCCCAATCTTGTGTAGTAGTTTATATAGGAATTTTGTGAAGCTTCTTGGAGACATTACCTCATTGATGTTTTAATTGAACTGACGCTTCCCACATACTTTCTATTGAATTCCCTTGCCATCTCCAGTTGATGTGATTAATGCGACGTCTCGTCAGTCAATTTTTTTATTTAATTTTGATAGTCATCATCCATTGGCGGTTGTTTGTCATATCCTGCTTTCCTGTTGTTTCCACTTTCCCACTTGTAGTGACCGTTGTCCTTTTCCTTCGCCATGCTGGCATTCCCGAGTGTGCGCTCCCATTCTCTTCTCAATGCCCTATGCCTTTTTTAAATGTTTGTCTTTTCAGCGCAGTATCTCCTCTGTGTTTTTTTTTTTTTAAATGCGCATGGGTCAACTGGCCCTCTACAACTTCAGTCGGCTCCCATTGATCATCCCTTTGAGTTTTTTCCCTCCTAAATCCTTCAATTGTATAGCTCCCCTATCTACGATAGTATTTACTTCGTATGGTCCTAACCAATGCATTCTGAGTTTTCTTGGGTGTTGAAGGGATTTGTTGGCATACAGCAATACTAGGTCTCCTTCCTTGAAACCCTTCCTCTTGATATGTCTATCATGCCAAGATTTTTCTCTTACTTTCTGGAATTCCTAGTGGAACCCTACTAGAATCCTATCTTCCTCCATGATCATCAGTTGATTTATCCTTTCTTGTATTGTGCCTCATTATGTCATGTTTGTAATTGTTGCTACGCGCAGACTGGGCACCAAAAATTCTAATGGCACCACGGCTTCTTGTCTGTACACCAGTCTGAATGGTGTTTTTCATGTCAATTTCTTGCATGTGGTCCTATATGCCCACAATATCGTTGGTATCTTCAAGTCCCAATCATCCCTATTAACGTTGTAGATCTTCATCAGTGCATTTTCAAGGATCTTGTTAAAGGCTTCCACTGTTCCATTTGCTTGAGGATGATATGGTGTACTCTTTTGATGATGAACTTCAAAATCCTCAGTCATAGCCTTAATAGTACTGTTAATGAAGTGAGTGCCTTGGTCACTCATCAAAATCCTCAGGAAACCAAATCTAGTGATCACTTTCTCGAACAGGAAGTGTGATGTTGTCTCTGCGCTGCAATATTTTACTTGTGTTGCTTCTACCCATCTTGTCAGGTATTCTTTTATAGTGATAATGTACCTCGCTCCTGACATTTTTGTTGGTGGGTTCATTGGTCCCAAAAAATATATTTCCCATTTTTCAAATACTTGCAAAGTTACTTGTGGTCATAGAGGCATCTTGTCCCTTCTCTTCAGTTTACCAACCCTCTGAAAGACATCACATTTCTAGCAGTAGTCCTTCAAGTCTTTGTGCATGTTTGTCCACCATAGTCTTGCGTGCAATACCTTCTGTGCAGTATCTTTTCCTGCATAAGTCCCTCATCCTATTCCCTCATGGGATTCTACTAAAATTATAGGTCTTTCATGTTCTAGAACACATCTTCTCAAGATGTTATCTGCACCCATTTTGTATAAGTGTCCTACAATTAGCTGGTAATCTGCATCCTTCACTACCAAATTCTTCTTCTGCGCGGTGTTATATTCTTGTGGCGCAGTCCTTGTCCTTAAGTATTGGATGATGTCTATGAAGTATTCATTGGCTATCTGGACTGAAAATAACTATGCATCCAGAAATTTATCCTCTAGATTTGTAGGTTCCTCCCCATTCATGATCCTCGATAGGTGATCAGGTCCTGCTCTCAACTTTCCTGCCTTGACTATTACTTTGAAGTCAAACTCCTGGAACAGTAATAGCGATCTGCAAATTCTCCCCCCCCCCAACATTGGCTTATTAATGAGGTACTTGAGTGTTGAATGGTCCGTGAACATCTTGAAATGTTTTCCTAATAAATAATGTCTGAATTTTTGGAGTGTGTAGAGCATAGCTAGGCCTTCCCTCTCTGTAGTGTTTTAGTTCTGCTCCGATTCTGACAATTTTTTGCTAGCAAATGCTATAGGATGGTCCAATTCTCATGCTTCTGGCTACACCAGAATATCTCCAAGTGCTATGGTTGATGCATCTACATATACGTGGAATGTCTTATCCTAATCTTGGAATACTAGTATTGGTGATGTCACCGTCTTCTCTTTCAGTGTATCCAGAACATGTTAACAGTCCTCATTCCACTGGAACTTTGTGTCTTTCCTTAGCAATTTCTACATTGGTGCAGTGGTCTATGTGTACCATTTTATAAATTTCCTGTAGTATCCTATGTGTCCCAATGTCACTCTTAATTGATGGATTGTTTTTGGTGGTGGTTGGTTAACAATTAGTGCAATCTTGGCAGGATCTACTAGCAAACCTTGCGTTCATACTATATGGCCCAATAGTATCCCAAAAGGTGTTCTGAATATGAACTTCTTGATATTTAACGATATTTGGCACTACCTGCATCTTTCTAACATCAGTCATAAGACCTCTACATGGTATTTTAATAGACTATATATTGTCCAATCATCCAAGTATACTTCTAGAAACTGGTGGATAAATTCATTAAATGCAACTATGACTACTCTAAAAAATATTGTTGGTGCATTCTTCAATCCAAACGACATGATTTTATACTGGTATGATCCCCATTCCATGGAAAAAGTGGTCTTGTATCTATCTTTCGATGCTATCTTGATCTGATGGTATCCTGAGAAGCTATCGATGAATGAATAAGCTTCATGTCCTCCTACATTCTCCAACACCTCATTTGTGAAAGGCATAGGGAATGGGTCATGTAGGAATGCATCGTTAAACTTCCTCAAGTCAACACATATTATTATCCCCCCTTGTTTCTTCTCCTGAACTACCATCAGTCTTATCCATTTAGATTATTCTATAGGTTCTATGATTCCAGCCTACAACATCCTATCAATCTCAGCTTTTACTTTTTTCTTATATATTGGGTTTAGTCTATATCATCGTTATTTGATTGGTCTTGCCTCGGCTCTTAGTGGTATTTTCATTTCTCCTAGATATCCTGCTATACCTTTAATTATGTGAACGTTGTTGGGAACAGGTCGTTGTACTCACACAGTAACTCTGTTATACTTTCTATTGTTTGCTCATCCCAATAGCCTCCAATGTTCGCCATTTTGGGATTCTCCATTATCTCGATGTTGAGTTTGATCGCCTTGATCAGTGAAAAAATCACTTATGATTCCAAATGTGGACCCTCCATATCTCTCTCTCCTTCAACTTCCTCAATCTGAATATCGCACGGGTCATCTTCATCTGGTACCTCTTCTTGCACATGGTAGCATGACAGTAGTTCTTTCACTATCTATCTGTTTTGTTGTTGTTTGTCTGTTATAAGTTCAACTTTTGGTTCCTTAATAAATATCACCCCTCTTATTTTTTTAAGTGCTACATCTATGTTGGGGTTCTCATGCTCAAATGAGAAAGTGACTATAAATTTATGTTGTAGTATTGTCCAGCTCGTAGTTCCTCTATGCAGTTCTTGGTCTGTATACCAGTTTGTTGGGATTCCCTCTAATGTGTGTACAAAATGGTGAGGCCATTCCTCTGGTGGCGTCATTTTCCACAATGCTCTGCGCTTCTCCAAGTGTCCTGTTGGTGCCCCTTGTCCATCATATTTATGTTGCTTGTTTCTTCCTTGTTCTGTGCCAAACCTAATGCATAGTAACTGCTTACATTGGTATCAATCCTTGATTATTTCTTTGTGTGAGCCCCACCATCTCGTAGGTGTCTCCTTGAGTGCTATATCAATGGCTAAGAGTCTCTGATTTTCTAACACTTCATCTTCATAGCATGTCAAGAATGCTTCTAGATCGTCCACCCCATGGAAGTTGGGTGGTTCCCTTATCTCTGTACCTACCCATCTTACTGTGTGGTTCATTCTTGTGCACCTTCTTGTGGAAACTTGGTGTAACCTATGTTTCCAATTCTCTAAGCTCGTGTTTGAGTCTAATGCAAATGAGGTGATGCTCTGCCAACTGAGTACCCCATCCACATTTGGGTTCACATAATCTTCATCTCATCCAGTTGTTCTATACAACTGGTTAATTTCCTCCATGTCTAAGCAAGTAGGCTATACGAACCTTTCCCTTTTTGATGGATCCAATGGCTCAATGACTTTGTATTCTCCTAACTTGAAGGTCATCATCCACGTCTTTAAGTTGATTATGGCCTGGTTATCAAATGCCCAATCCAAGCCAAGCAATGTTAGATAAGGTGTTGTGTCGTTCACTATCTCTATTAATTTTAAGTCATCTTTAGTGCGCACTCCATCCAGGTCTACTGTCACTCCTTTTAGTCTCCCAATTGGTAGAACTTTGTGTTGATTTTCTAGTTTCAACTGAACCGGTGAATATCCTAATGTGAGCTCTCCCATACATTGCCATGTCTTCTTGGGTAATACATTGACTTCGGATCCTAAATCTAGTATGATATCTCCCATGTTGAAATCTCCAATGTTGGCGTTCATCCTGAACTCCCTACTTGTTCTCCTCCTTGTATGTAGGTGATTGATTGTTTTTTGTTCTAGCTTTCCTTATGCTTCTATGCTACATATTTCTAGCATATTTTGTAATACTTTGACAGAAGATGGATCATTCAGTAATTTTACACATGATTTCAAAAAACCTTTGATCGTACTTACTTATCCCAAGGGCTATGTTTCTTTAGTGTGATCCAACAATGGAGGCATTTGGTCCTCTGGTACTTCCTTACTATGTTGCGCGGTTGATGTCAATGCAATGTCTGGCTTCAGAAATTCTTGTCTGGATTGCTTAAATATCTCTTTCTCGTTCTATGTGCCAAACTGTGCCCTTGGTTCGACATTATTCTTCACCCATTGGTGTTGTGCTGGCTCTTGCCATACTGCATCATTTCTTATTTTATCTCCTCCGCATGTAACTATGTTGATGTTTCTTCCTTCATCCCTCACTTCTATTGAAATCCACTAAAAATTTTGATTGTTCTGATTCCTCTTTTACTGGATCTTCCCTAATAGCGTAGGACATTATTTCATGTCATGATCCGATGCACGAAAATACATACAGGTCATTCGTGGAAGTGGACATTCTCTTGCATAGTTTCATGGTTGTTGAAAATTGTGACATATCACTGGTCCTCTACCTCTTCCGAAGCCTCCTCTTTCTCTTCCTTTGCCTATGTAGCTAGCTTGATCCCCTCATGGTGCATTATATTGATGCGTCTGGTTATACTGTGTGGTATTATAGTGTGGTTTCACGGTGTTGTATGGTTGTTGCATGGTGTTACACTATTGTTGCACAGTGTTGTATGGGGCTAGTACTTGGTTAAACTGAGGTGCAGCTTTCCCAGTCATCATTTCTGCCTACACCCAATATGCATATGATGTTCTCTCTCTCATCAACTCCATGATTCTACAATATTTGTTATCATGGCCTACTGACTTTCAAAAGTTGCAATACAATCTCTTCGACATTGTCTGGTAATTAGGCATCATTGGGCACTGATATGGATCATGACCCTGTTTCTTACAAATCTCGCACCATAGTCCTCTTCTTGGTAATGGATTTGTCATTCTTTTTACCATGTACTACATGAATGTTGGGCATTCATTCTTATGGTGTCCTTATGTCCTACATGTGGTACACCAAACGACTTCCCTTTTGTCCTTGTTCTTATTCTAGTTGAGTTGGAATATTAAGTTCTTCAAATCCTCCTTCATCTCCTTGATGGTTGGATATGTCTTCTGATATTGGCTATCTTCTAGTTGTAGGGTTTCCTGGAGAACCTCTACCTGCGTCTAAAACTTATTTTGTCGCAGTGAATATTTCAAGTGTGGTAACAGTGAATTGACGAACAGATGCCTATGTTGCATATCTGTCATGACATATTTCATCTTTCATTTCAGTCATTTGAATATCTTGTCAATCTCCCATATGAATTCTCCTGGTTTCTGTCTAATCTCTATCATCTCATTCATGTATTGGTCCTCTGATATTGGCTTCTGGAACTCATTTATCAATGGCTTCTTGATATATCCAATCCTTCTAGTTGTCCCTGGTGGAATATTTGTGGCTAAACTCATATACCAATCTAGTGCACAATATATTAATGTGATAGCTAACTGTGCAAGTTTAGTGTCCTCGTTTGTGATTTGTTTTTCTTCCCAAATATTTTCATAGATAAACAGGTGCTTCTTCGGGTCCTCTGATGCTTCTCCTTTGAATTCTGGTAACCTGATGGTTGGGTCATGTCCCACCATCTTAAATGTTGAACTAGTACCTCCGCGCAGTGTAAATATTTGACTATTTCTTCCTGAACTGGCTCCCCCAGTTGTTGTTCCATATGTAGATGTACTTCCTGCTATATTCCTTCTCCCAAAATTTGGTTGTCTAAATGATGGTGTTTTTCTTGGTGTATTAGTTGCACATGGGTTTATGGGTTCCACACTGACACTGATATGGATAGGATTGATGCCTTCTACTTCTTCTCTTAGACCTCTCATCTTCCTCTCATATGTCGCGCGCAGTATTTCCTCAATATTCTCCACAACTCAGAGATCCTCTACATCCTCTTAATCACTTTCCAAGCCTTCCCTCATGGCTACAACTCTCTTCTTGGTGTTCACCTTGTATTGGTAGGGTAATCCACTATGTGTCCTTCCAGTTGTCATCATGATCTGCTTGATCTAATCACCATCCATCATAATTGGATCCAAGGCCTCCTCCTTCTTTTCTTTATCCCCTTCTCCTTCCATTTCTCCTTTTCCTATCAGTGCTTCCCCCCTTCCCCCATGCATGTAGGGAAGTTTAGCTTCATGACTCCATTTTCATTACACCTTTGTTATATAGCAATATCTTAATGGAAGTATATAATGATCCAAGATACCTACCTCAAGGTCCCTTCAAGAATTCTTATTCAGCTGGGCTATACAACTTTCATGTATCTACTACAAACTCTGTGATAAATCCTTCAAAAATGTTGTGTAACCATAAATCTACTGCGCACGTAAACTTATTATCAATGCGTTGTAGTTGTGCGATCTCTTCAGGATTCCACTGTAGTTGTCTGACCTGATTCGTCAGATGGTTGTCTTTCAATATTTTGATCCACTCCTGCAATATGTGTGGGAAATCACAGAAAATACTTCATGCAAGTCGGTAAATACATACTTTTCCAGATACGTGTGCGGCGTTAACTTTGGGTTTTTGTTATCTTTCTGCGCAAAATCTAGCTCCTTTGTCTTCAATCAACTTTTGATCTCTACCTTCATGGGATTCCACGGTCTCAACATCCCATTTTAGCTTCACATTCTCTCACTCACCTTCTTGTCATCTAATCCCATATTTTTTTGAAACGTCTTCCACAGATCTCATATGCTCAATCCCATTTCCTTCCAATCAGTTGGCAACAAAACCATTTGTTGGTTTTCATTCCCTCTTATCTATTTACCATTACAAATTAACCCTGATTCATAACTAAGAATCTTCCCAACAAGAGACCTTAAATACTATCGGTCCCTTTGGTCACCCAGAAGGAAAAGTGGTACATAGAGTGTACTGCGCAGTCTCACCCGAGATAGCTCTATGGGTGGTTGCAATACTCAGGTGTTTGCAACTTGAGACTGAGCGAGATCTGCACCTTAACCTTTATTCAGTTCATTTATAATCTAGTATAACATTCATTCTATGCATGCATGTGGTACATCATATTTACTTAGTCACTTCATTCATTCAACATTCATCAATTAATCAGACGTAAAAACACATTCATTCAATCACATAACACAGTGTTACCATGGTTCACCCCCTCCTAGGTTATGTCCACAAATATCTGTCTCTAAGGATTTTATTATAGTTTGTAAATCTCCATGTCGTGCATGGCTACAATCTTAGTTCTTCTTTCTTCCCACAGGTTCCTCGATCCCTGTGAAGCTGACTAGATCGCACCAGGCTCCTCATCCTGCAATCTAACCCTTGGGATCAATTTTGTACGTGCCCTTTATTAGCATGGTGATTGGGTTCATTACAATAGAATGCCACATCATCCCCCGTTACTCATGCATATGGATCTTACCACATGTGAACTTTAAAGAAGATTCTATAAAGTCCAGAAAATTATCACAATTAAGGGTTGAGGAAGTCAAAACCCTACCCCTATATGGCTATAGGTCTATGTTAAATACCAAGCCACTAGGAGAAGGGGTTCCATTCTTTTGCAATGTATCTTGTTCCACAAATGATAAAAACAACTAAGAGTGGTATTTTGTGATCATAACAGAGGAGGAGGATTCTATAGCAGTCGTTCATGCCACGATGCCAAAAGGTAAATCCATAGTGAGTTCCCATTCCTTTGTATGTGAATTTTATAACTAAAAAAAAGATAGTAGAGCATAGGCCTCACCTTCTATATCGATTTTCTCCGATATTGGGTTTCCCAGGTAAAATCTTGTGTTCATTTGTGTGGATGGTGTTTATTTGTGCATGTTCTTTCATTTTTATATTTTAGTTCTTTCTTAAATTCAATCCATAAGCAAGAGATAATAAATCTGGTGTCTAATGAAATAAACCACATAAACATAATATTTCATAATATTGTAAGATTTGTTTTGAAAAATTGTTCCAATGGAATAACCATGGAAGTTTACAAGTCATTTGAAATCAACATCAATAATTCCCCACATAGAGATAACACATCTTCAACACAATGTTTGATGTCGTAGAGAACATAACCATTTCACTAAAGAGGAATGAGACAACAATCCCTACAGTCATATTTGAGATGATATTCTTATATAACTCCCTCTTTAGATCCTCAACTCCTAGTTCTCTACTTCTAGCTAATTGTCTCAATTGCATTTTTAGTTCCCTTACTTCTCCTTTCCTTAATTTTGAGATTTGATTGAATTTATAGATAATGATGGCGATTAAATTGAAAGGGGGTTCAAGGAAAATTGAAAAATAACCTTGAAGGTTGTGATGGAGGTCATAGGCACTAACATTGGTAGGTTCAACCATGAGTTTCATCGAACATAAATGAACCTATGAAATTATTTTAGGTTTGTCAAATTTCAAATTTTAAGGTTGAATGTTGGTTAACCTTGTGATATAGACTATGTCCTATAGGTATTCCAATTGATTTCTAACCACTGGTAATGGAGAAAGTAATTCCATTTCTAAAATAGATCATATAGAAAATATTAGGAAAGTGGATCTAGCCATTAGTGCCACCTTAGTTGTTTAGTCCTTGAAGGCTCCAAAACAAACATATTAACTAACCAAAGACCTATTTTTTTTTTTAAATGTTACTTAAAAATCATTTCAAAAGTACTAGATGATAGACAAGAAAAAAAATTAGATACAGTGATCGTAATAAACTAGATAACTTTTCTTCCATGAAGAAAGTGTAACACCTCATTTTCCCCCAAGTCTATAATTGTGTTTAAGACTTCATGCATTGTAATTGATGAAGACTACAATTTTGTTCATGTTAATAAAAAAACAAATCAAATGATAGAGAGGGAATTCTTGCAGTACTAATCATGATACCATGAGTGGGAGCTGGTGAGAGGGGGAAAAGATGGGGATTTTTAATGAAGAAAATAGGAAGCTTACCAAGAAACCCAAATCACACTTGCCGAACCTTGAATTCCTAGCTTGTCTAAAGTAACTTGTTTGTCTTGACCACAAGAAACTCGTTAATGGAAATCATATCAAGTAGTTGGAGTAGTTATGACTTCCTTTATAATTGATACTCGAAGGAGTGATGGGTTGGTTGCATTTGTCAGCCAAAAGCACCCAGAATTTCCCCTTCGACTTTGTATCTTAACCCCTGGGAGTTTATTTTGATAGAAGCAAGTGGGAATCCCAAGGAACAAGGAGAATGTTCTAATTGAGGAAGACGAATGAGGAGGAAGAGGGTGTGGACATAGGAGGACACACACACTATAAGAAGAGGAACAAAAAACATTCACATCTGGAGATGAGTAGTGAGACTCACAAAACAAATGGAAAATGAATAAGCAGGCTGAGATAACACATACAAACCTAAGAAATAGAGAAAGGAACTGAGAAGTTTTCCTAAGGTAAATAGGAATCTTTCCCAAGACATGAATGGTCACCATGTATTATAGAATACCTATATCTAGACTGGAGCTAAGAGAGTTGTGGGTTGGTGTGTATTGGAAAGAAACCAACATTAGTAAGGGGAATTCTCTAAGGGACTATGTATCAAACAAGGGACTCCCTTATGTAGAGGAAATCCAGTTGGGAAGGTACTTGGTAAGATCATGGAGGCCCTAAGCTCAGTGGAAAGAGGGGAAATTATGTTATTGTCAATCGAGTGAAGGAGAGTAACCTTCATGATCCATTCCTTGAACTGATAGCCAACCTCTGAGAGTCTATCATGGCCTAGCATAGGGTGGATTATTGTAGAAATGAGAAAGTGCATCATAGTCTATGGTTGGGTGGGAAGGAATTCACCCTTAGTCAGTTGGTCGGTTGAAAATATCACTGAATATATAAGTATTTCTTTGTATTCCCATTGAATGTTTATTAATGGTTATAAATTGCATCTTGTTCTCAATTATAGTGTGAATATGAAGAATGAATGCTAATTCTAATTTTAAAATGGAGTAACATAATGCCCTCTTAAAAGGTTAATGAATTTAACTTTGACAATTATTCATGGGAGGCTAGTGAAGGATAATGACCCTGTGTTTTCCCTAGCCCTTGAATGGGAAGTTTGTAGTATATAAGATCTCCATTCAGAAATCTTGGTAGAGTGTTTCTTGATTKTTGGGGAAGTGGGTTAAAATCCTAAGGGAGTAGAGTTAAAACCTCTGCAGTAAGGTGCTAGGAAAAGACCGTGAATCTAGCAAGTATGGAAATAATCCTTAGCCCAGTTGAAATCCTTGTTTAAACTTGGATGAAATAYCATTCATCGATTTGGTGAAGAGATTTTATCTCTACAATTCATCGAATATTTGAGCCTCTGAGGAAACCTATCAGAAGGAGGAGCCTTCGGGAGAGCCTGGAAATGTSGCTATGGTCAATTTMTATATGGAAAATTCCCATGACAATGAGATCCATASATATTTTAGGAAGATAGGTCGACGATATGTGGACTATATATTTATCGAGCACTAAGTCGATAATCTTGTCAAAGGAGTAGAGTTTGGGAAAGTCCCTGAGAAGGAGCAGATGGAATTTCTGATGAGACAAACCCAATGTTGAAGGCTAAAGAATGTTGAGAGCCTTAGATCTATCGGTGTTGAAGTCGATGGGATATGAGCCATTGGATATAGTAATGAGCCATTGGATATAGTAATGACCCATCCCAAAGAAAGAATCATGTTGAAGTGGTAGTGTTGATTAAACATCGAGCATATGCAAGATCTAATAGATCTCTGACCATTGGATGTGAGACTCCAATGACCATTGGATCCATTAGAGGAATTTCTCTAATTGTTCAGAAATACTTGAGGTTGTGGGAAGTGAGTGTTTCCCCGATGGTGGAGTCTCAAGTGGGTGAGAACCGTCAATCTATGGGTGAGGTATCCTAATATGATCTCAACTCTAGAATTCCTTGTAGACCCCACTAGAAAAGTTTTTGGAGGGAAGCGTACAAGGAATTAGCCATTGTGTGTTCTTAGGGTGTCCAGTAAATAAGAGTTGTTGAATATCCCAACCTGATGATCATTGGATCTATCGAAGTGGGAATATCTAAAAAGTTAAATCGGGAATAGATTAAGGGAGTGTGTAACCCATTTTCCCCATGGGGAGGGAACCCGACTCACTGTTGACTGTTAATTTGGATGAGATGAGTGATTTAGAGTTGTTTGATCGAGGATATTTATTTCCTGGTTTGTTTATTTTCATTCTTTCAAAGGATTGTAGAAAGAGAATGTGGTGATTCTAAGGATTTGTCACTAGTGTGATAGCATGAAGTTGTTTTTCATTATGGTGAAGATGATGTGGAGCAAGTCCACATGTACTCCACACAGGACAAAGTTCAATTAGGGGGTATAAATCCGAGACCAAAATCTTAGTGAAAGAGAAATTTTAACATCCCACCAGCCTAAGTAGGGTTTAGGGGGTCGAGTGTGTTACAAAATGGTATTAAAGCAAAGTTCAAACTCTAGAATTGAATGGGTCACCAAGGCTGAATGAATTTTTAAGAAAATTTTACTAATAAAATTATATGATTTATATTTGAATGATTTAACAATGCTACTGATTGTTAACAATAGTTTTGAATGGGACTGATAGCGGGAATGGAACCTTGGTTTGGGATTGTCAAAGTGGATTGATGTTGGACAAGGACAATATTTTTATGCAAATAATTTTGAAATGTAATTACTAATAGTGTTTTTTTTGTTTCAACATATAGGATGTACTGAAAAGGTAAACATAAGTGAATGGTGAAACATAGTATGGACGACACCTCACACTTCTAATATGAATAATATGATGGAAAGAGGGCCAAAAAAACCCCTCCATATTTGGTATCCATAGTAAGGAGTCTAAAAGTAGAGAATGAAAGGCTCATGAGAGATCAATACGAGTATGAAGAGTTAAATGTATTATTATTGTAGAGTTTATCTGAGATTCAAAAGAATATACAACAAGGTTTTTTTATCCTCATTTTGTGGGATAACTAAGGAGATGATGTCTCGAGGCCCTCAAGTTGCATACATGGAGTGTCGAGAGACCACATCACTAGTAGTTTCCACTTGCACATATGGAATCCTTCTCTACCACCACTGTTTGGATCCATCGTCAAGGCATCCACCACACATGGGTCTTTCTCCATGGGGTACAAGTTAGGTATTGTGGCAGATAATCACCCTAATATTTGAGGCATTTAAGCAAGTTGTATTGAATATACTTTTGATTATAGAACACTTCCTTGGAAATTATTATTTTGACATTGTTTCACCTTGGTGAGTGTCATCGATTTCCTAGTAAGTGGCCAACTTTTGGGGAAGGGATGYAACTAGGGGTCCCTTGATGGGTCATTGTACCATTCTCAACCATACTTATCACTTTCAATTCATTGCATTCCCATCACATTTCCCTATTCCAGGCCCTTTGAATTTGGTGGCCCAAGAAGGGCATGTACCTCATTTCATGGGAAGAAGGGGCCGAAGGCCCAAGGGGATGGTGGCTAGAAAAAATRTAAAATCCTAAAATATAAACCTTCTATATTTCTCCCAAACAGGTCTTTAGAATGATGAAYTGCTTCTCTTAAAATAATTGAAGGCCTGCAAAATATCAAACACATAATAAATATCCCACTTGAATGAAATACTAACACTAGTGCATTATAATGCTTTGATGGTAACCCCTAAGGCACTTTGTGGACCTCTTCTTTCAAGTGACAATGTCTTACTTCCCCCCAAGTTAATTAATTCATTGTTGGGAGTGCACACAATTTTGGATCATTAATTAATTATAAAATGGCAATAAATGGTCTTGGAAAAAGGTTCCATTGAAGATGAAGGTGCAACACACCCTCTACAAAGGCACCCATAAATGAGATAATACGAGCCCTTATATGTCATGAAACTCATTGACCTATGAAGTCTAACCCTCTTTCCACCTCATCATCCACTACATGACCTTGAAGGGGAATCCTTGGGAGCATCCCCTACTTGAGGGTTTTGGTCTACCCAATAGGACTTTTATGACACCCCTCCCATACCTAAATTTGGTCAATTGTATAGGGTCTTTGAGAACTTGTTTAATTTGATGAGGTAGTTTTGATGCACATGTTTAGGTGCCTTGTTTATTATATGTGTTTTTCACTTACCATGATGTTTTTACTTGATATCCTTCGAGGGCGTAACCATTTGTTTTGTAGAAACTTGTTTAGTGACGAGTTTTGGGAGAACAAGCCTAGCTTGGGCTTCCATGGGGTAAGAAGCCCATAGGATGGATACCGAGGGCCTACATGACGGATGATGAGGATTGCCTTTGGAGGCCTAAGATGACACCATGGAGGAACTCACTCAACCCCTTGCTATTCCAATAACCTCTCCTTGAGGGAAAAACGTCACAAAGAAAGGGCTTGTCATCACCTAGGGTTCGTGTCATGGTGGTGGAGTTATTTTTCATTGACACTTGGAATCACTTGATGGAGAGAGAACATTGAATTGAGGGAAAAGGATATAACGCATCAGGAGAAGGCCTTTGAAGGCCAACGATTTGTTAAATATGCCAAAACGTTGCCCCAGAGGTGTGACATCATCTTATTTTAGGGTTTCTAATGTGTAAAAGTGAAATTTGAATTTGTAAAGGGGAAAAGTAAGGGTTGTTGACCCCTTACTTTGTGGTCTACCCTAACAAAGTGGAAAAACTATGTTTTAGACATTTTCTATAAATAGAGATCATGTGAATCTCATTTCATAACATAACTCTCCCATTGTGATACATACTTTGCTGAAATGTTTGCTACTCTTGATCTTTTTCACTCTCTTTTGCATTTGTCATGATTTACTTTTCTATTGGTGGAAAGAATTTTTGTGCTACCCCTTGTGGAGTGTTTCTCTTGCATATTGTTGGATAACTCTTGGTAAAGTGGAATTTTATCTTGTTATTATTGCTCTAGGTGAAGGGTTTTATCTTGTTATGGTATATTTTTCTTGGTTGCAAGGTTAACTAGTTGAATTTCTTGGGGATCATAAGTGCATACAACCCCACTAAGCTCATCAATATTTGTCTTGGAAATAATTTGTTGCTTAAGGTAGTGCTAGGAGAAGTAAAAGGGATTACACCCTCCAAGCACTTCCTAGTTATCTTTACTTGCCTTGGCGAGTAAGAGGGTTTATACCCCCAAGGAAGTAGTATAGTTAATTCTTTCTTTGACTCCATAGCCCAATAGTTAAAGCACTAACCATTTTCAATTTTCATTGGAGAAATAAAATTGTTGCATTGGGATACGTGAAAACACGAGATAATCAAATTGCTTAAAATGCAATCTCCTCTTGATGTTATAGGTTTTTCATAGCCACTAGGGCATATTAATTGGCTAAGTAGCTCTTGTTGTTATTATGAAATTTCAAATACAGCCATTAGGGCTGCAAAAATCCTAACACGTTTTCGTTTATAACTTGTTATTCAACCGTGGGGAGTTGCTAAAAGTTTTCCATAGTAATCTACTAAGACTAGCACACCTTTTGGATGGATTATTGGCAAGTTTTGATGGTTGATTTATCTGCTGTAATAACTTGTTTGTTACAGCCATAAGGATGATAATTACTTCTACATAACTTGTTTACAACAACCTTACATTGTTGCTAAAGTTTCATGTTATTTTCTTGAGCTAAACTAGTCATTTTCTAGCTTATCTCTTGTACTTGTTGGTAAGATTTAAGAAACTATATTTTGCAGCTATCATTGTCATTTTATTGCTGAAATACATCATTGTTTACTGCTTAAATTAGGGACAATGAACCTAACTTGATTTTCCACCTAACATTATACATATATAGTCGGCTTGTTCTTGTGTCTCGGGCAGGTACATCATTCTTTGCAGATGTTCTTATCTCTTGGAAACCATTGGATACCACCAAGATTCTTTCCCAAGCCTTTATGAATCTTCTATGTTGAAATTTAGGGGGGATTCCTTCATCTCTTCACTTTCCATCTCATCTCCCCTAGGGTCAACGAGATTCCCGCCTCGAGGTGATTCTATCATCTCTAAAGTGACAAGAATACCTACCTAAGGTGACAGTGGGTAGGTGTTCTCAAAGTTGTGATGCATCCCCCCTACTTCTACAGGGTCTGCCAACCTCCCAGTCACTGGATCCTTCTTCTCCTCGAGCTGGAACAACTCTTTGGGTTCCTGCTAGAACCTTTACTAAAAAATTCACAGGTCCAAATACGAAACTCATTCCAAACGTACAAGCATCAAACGTGAGCTTCAACTCTGCATGACCACGAATCGTGACCACACGCCTATACAAAAGGTGCATCATGATTTCGCGTGTCGTGAATTTTTGAGTGATTCGATCCCGACTCCCTGACTCCCGAAACTCCGAAAATAACTTAACGGTTGTTAGCCCCTTTCCCTGTCTCCTCTCATGTGACCACTCGCCACGACTTTTTCTCTTCCTATGAGCGCGTCAGGATTTTGTGGGTCGAGGATTCACGATGCAACTTATTTCTCTTCTCTGGATACCTAAAATACTGACATTTCTTTGCCACGGATCAACGGCTCCAATTCTCTTATGATCTTACGGTCCCGATCATGTTGACGATTCTCCCTCTGATATTTTCCACCATTCATTTAGCTTCTCCAAATGCTCATATCTTTGATGTATGTGGACCTCTACCACCTTTCACCCCAGATCGAATGGCTGGAATGATTTCGTGAGTTCGCGTTTCGCGAATTCTCACAAACCAATCCCTTGACCTTTCTACTCTATGAATCAACGAAATGTTGATTTTCTATAGCATTTCCTTCGACGATAGATGGCTTTGATGATGTCGGGACTTGAGACTTCACAAAGTCCACCCTCCTGTGCACTGTTGAAGGGTTTAACCCTCGTGCATCTTCCTCCGGATCCAACAATTGTTGGCCTACGCACCAGATCTGATGGTTCAGATCTGTTCTTCCTCCTGCACTCTCTCTTGAATTTCTGGACGTGGATTTGATGGTCTAGATATTTTCCTTGCAACTTATCTGGCGGTTGTTGTACTCCTCCTTTTGAGATTTTGTGCTTTCTTCCCAGACTTGTAAGATTTCAATGCTTCGAAGGTTTCAACCTTCACTTCTCCTGCGAGTCCAACTCATGGATCCCGTCAACACTTTTGAAAGTGTTATCCCTTATGAGCTTCGTCCCTTGAAGGATTTTCGATATCCCACGCACACCTTGCATTCTCGGGATTTTAAATAACTCAATTCAAAGGATTTTCTTGAAAAGAAAATGCTTCTCGTCCACCTGGCATTCTTAGGATCTGGTTCTTTGAATCTTATTTGCTTCTTGACACTGTGCACACCTTGCACCTAGTATGAGTTTCTTTGATTCTCTTTGAAATTCTCTCTGATTCAATCTGAGACTCGATCGATGCACTCCTTGCATTTGAGATGCACACCTTGCATACAAGTATTAGAAGAGAAACGATTGAAACTCAACCGCTTTGTCACGAACTTATACAATCAATCTCTCGAACACTCATACATGAAATGAACTTATAACAAATCATACACACAGAATAACATTTGTTCAATCTGACATGAAATGAACACAATCTAAGGATTTGGGACAATTTTATGTATGTTCTATTCATTCATGAAAAATGAAAATACAAAGTGTTTCTTCCACTCTACTCTATCTATCTCAAAACATATTATCTCTCTCTCTCTCTCTCTCTCTCTCTCTCTCTCTCTCTCTCTCTCTTACAATGCAACAATCAACTATCTAAGGACCGCTTCACGAGCTCTTTCGTCCTGTTCTAAAATCTATCATTTCAAACTTCAAAGCTAATACCTACTTTGTCCTATTACATTAACTACTAATTACTGCCAGATAGAGTCGACACTCCATATCTAGAATTTTCTTATAGTCCTTCCATACTTTACAAACAAGTTACAATTTAAAATGTTGTATTCAAAAATATCTCAACAACTCATTAAATTCTGAGTTAAATGCTCAATTTGAAATTTTTTCATTGTTGAGATGTCTTATGTTTTCCTCCACGCATGCGTTGTTGACTTTGAAGGCGATTCTCCTACATCATACTCCTCTGGTTAAAAAAATTCATGGACTCTTGTCCATGAGCTCATGCACTGTCTTTCCATGCTTCAAAATATCAGGTTCGGTGACCCAACTTGCATCTTCCATTGGATGATCTTTCCACTTCACTAAGTACTCAGGATATGTTTTCCTCCTCGTTTTATTTCCATCCCTTTGTTCAATAATTCTCTCCATCTGAGGTTTTTATGTTCTGGGCAATTGATCTTCCCACTGAATTTCTTTCTGATCATTTGATTATCCTACTTCATCTCTCCTGTAAGGATACAGGTTTGAGACATTGAATATCGGTGATATCCCAACATTGTCTGGAAACTCAATCTCATAAGCATTGGCTGTGAATTTTCTGAGAATCCTGCATGGTCCTATCTTCTTCATCTTCAATTTGTTATATGTTCCCCTTGGAAACCTCTATTTCCTCAAATGAGATAAAACTTCATCTCCAACCTCAAATTGAACTTCTCTTCTCTTTTGATCAACTCTATTCTTATATTTCTGGTTGTTGTCCTGTAGTTTTTCTCTGACTCTGCCATGGAGTTTCTACATTTTTGTTGCAAAATCCTCTGCTCCAACACTTCTGAACTCATCTTGATTCAAATCTCTCAACCCTGTAATCTATCTTGGTTGTATACCATACACAATTTCAAATGGACTTTTCCCTGTGCTCCTATTCACTAAATGGTTGAATGAAAATTCTTCTTGTGCCAGACTCTGATCCCATTGTCGACCTTGCTCAGTGACTAAACTTCTCAATAAGTTTCCCAGAATCATGTTTACTACTTCATTCTATCCATCTATATGAGGGTGATATGCTAAACTAAAGGACAATTTTTTCCCCAACCTCTCCCATAGAGTCCTCCAAAAGTTTCCTACAAATTTGGTGTCCCTGTCTAAAACTATGCTCCTTGGCAATCCATGTAGTCTTACTACCTCTCTGAAAAACAAGTTGGTGATGTGTGTGGCATCGCTTGTCTTTTGACATGGTATGAAATGTGCCATTTTTTAGAATATTTCCACCACAAAAAATATGGAATGGCTCCCTTCTTGAGTTCTAGGCAATCCCAAAAAAAAATCCATACTGATGGCATCCCACAACCTCTCTGGAATTGGTAATGAATGATACAATCTAGTGTTGTGTTGTTTTCCTTTTGCATATTGACAAATTTTTCATTTTTTCACAAACTTCTTCACTTCTTCTCTCATTCTTAGCCAATAGTACGAATTACTCAGCTATGTAAATGTCTTATCATGACCAAAATGTCCAGCTAAACCTCCATTGTGTTTTTATTTTAGCAGGTTGTCTCTCATTGAACACTTCGGTATGCACAATTGGCTTCCCCTGAATAGTAATCCATCCTGGATCATATATTTAGCCCATGGGCTTTTGTTTCCCAATAAATGATTCTTGCATGCTTCATAAGCTTCTTTAAAATATGTATCTTCTCTATACATCTCCTTGAGATGTTCAAACCCTAAGGTCTCCACTTGGAATTCCTGTACAATTAAACTCCTTCTGCTCAAAGCATCTACAAATTTGTTAGCATTTCCAACATTGTGTTTAATAACAAAAGTAAAATTCTTCATAAATTCTACCCATTTTGCATGTTTCTAATTCAACTTTTCTTGCCTAGTAATAAATTGCAAAGATTGATTATCATTGTACAAGACAAATTCTTTAGGAATTAGATAGTGCCTCCATTTTTTCAAAGCTTGAATCACTGCATAAAATTCCTTGTCATACGTGAAATACTTTTTCTTTGCGTCATTTAGTTTCCCACTAAAATAAGCAACTGGCCTATTATCTTGACTCAAGACTGCTCCAATAGCTAATCCACTTGCATCACATCTCACCTGAAATGGTTTTCCAAAATCTTGTAAGACCAGAATTGGCTTCTCTGTGATTTTCTCCTTCAACACTTTGAAACTTTTTTCATCTTCCTCTATCCAACTGAAGAACTTGTGTTTCTTCTTCACAGTGTTTAGCATGGGTGCACATATGCCACTGAAATTTCTGATAAATTTCCTATAAAAAATTTCTAACCCATGAAAACTTCTTACCTCAAATATGTTGCTCAGTGATGGCCATTCTCTTATCGCTCTCACTTTTTCTGGGTCCATCTTCAATTCAGTTGAAGAGATTACGAAACCCAAATATATAAGATCCTTCTTCATAAAAGAACTCTTCTTCAAATTTATCAACAATTTCTCTCACTGCAACCTTTCCATCACTGATGTAAAATGTTTTAAGTGTCCTTCCTTCATCTTGTTGAAGATTAGTATGTCATCCAGTTATACTATGAAAATTTTTCCTATGAAGTCTTTCAACACTTCATTCATTAATATCATAAATGTTCTTGGTGCATTTGTCAACCCAAACGGGATGACCAGCCATTCAAACAATACTTCATTTTCCTTGAATGTTTTTTTCCATTCATCTCCCTCTCTCATTCTTATTGGATGATATCCACTTTTCAAGTCTATCTTGGAAAAATAACTTGCTCCACTCAAACAGTCCATCAAATCATCCATCCTTGGTAAAGGAAATATGTACCTAATGGTTATATTTTTGATGGCTCAGGAATCTATACACATTCTCCATCCTTCATCCTTCTTTGGGCTTAACACAGTCGGTACTGCGTATGGGCTTAATCTTTCTTTGACTAAACCTTTATCCAACAACTCTTGGACTTGCTTTTTGACTTCCTCATTCTTTCTAGGTGTCAACCTATAAGTTGCTTTGTTTGGTAAACTAGATCCTAGGATAAGGTCAATATGATGGATTATACTCCTAATAGGTGGAAATGAGTGTGGTAACTCATCCACTACTATATCAACAAATTTTTCTAACAGTTCCTACATTTTTACAGAAAAATAATCTACAGAAGTATTTGTAAGGATAACTCTAGGCTTCCTAACTACAACAAACTACATTTCTCTCTCTTTCTTGACTTCATTCCAAAGTTCCTTCCCTCTCATGAGAAGTATGCTTGAAATTGATTTTTCCTTTGGCTCTTTGTCTTCTATGGGTAACAACATATGTCTTCTACCATTATTTTCTAGAGTGTAGGTATTCTTCCTTCCATCATGAACAACCTTTCAATCATATTGCCACGGCCTCCCCAATAGAATATGACAGACATCCATAGGAATTACATCACACAATATTTCATCTTTGTAACCTCCTATTTTAAATTCAACTTGGCATTGTTGACTTACCATTACTTGATGTCCTTTCTACAACCACGATACCTTGTATGGATTTGGATGTGAATTTGTCTTCAATTCCATCTTCTCCACCATCTATGTGGATACTAGATTGTTAGTGCTCCCACTATCTATGATCACCTTGCAAACTCTGTCTTTTTTTTTGCAAGCAGTTCTAAACAGGCTTGTTCGTTGAACTAGTTCCTCTGGTTCCTTCTCTAGTTTAAGAAGGATTTTCCTCACCATGAGGTTCTTTCCTCCTTCAGCTTCCTTTTCTTCCACATGTTTTTGTGCTTTGTAAATGTGTTCTTCTCAACCTTCTCCTTCTCTTTTTCTGTCAGGACATTCCCAAGATTTGTGTCCTTCTTTTCCACAGGTATAGAATTTAACCACGCCTCCCCTAGATATTCCTTTTCCTCTACCTCTGGAAAAAGAAATTCTTCCTCTATGTTGTCCTTCTTTAGAACTTCCACCCTTCTCATGGTGACTATGTTGTTTATCATCTTCGGGCTTCGACTTCTGGAACTTCTCTCTGCTAGTTCCCTTACCTCTGCTTGCATTTCCCCTCTACTTCGTTGGCTTTGTCTCCTGGCCAATTTTTCTTTAGCTTTCAAGGCTGCTTGATAGGCATCCTCGACTGTACTAATCCACATCAAGTTGATCTCCTCTTGTATTTCATATCTCAGCCCATTGATATATTTGGTCGTCTTCTCCTCTTCATTCTCTTTCTGTCTAGCCCTGATGTTCAGTATGTAAAATTATTCAGTGTACTCCTTCATTGATAAACCCCTCTGTTTCAAGTTCTACAATATTCTGTAAATATTGATTTGGTAATCCTTCAGGATAAATTTGGCCTTCAACTTGGCTACCATCCTATCCCAGTTTTTAATTTTTTGATTGTCATTTCTCCTATGTTCGACTTGCAGTTCATCCCACCATAACGTTGCATGAACTTTTAGTCTTGTCACTTCATGCTTCACCATATTGTCTTCTTCGATATCTTCGTAATCAAAGTATTTTTCCATAATATGTACCCATTCTAACAATTCTTCAACTTCTAATTTTCCTTCATACATAGGTACCTTTATTCTTGCTCTGGCTCCTATCTTTGAAACAACTTTTATCAAGCGATCTTGTGCAGCATCCTCTGCTACATTTTCTTCGACCTCTTATTATTCTTCATCTTCAGCTTCACTGACATCACCAGCATCTGGTTCTCTCTTCTGTTCTATCTCCATGGTGTCCAGTCTCATTCGAAGTCGACTCATTTCTTCTTCCATTTCTGCATTCGCTCTACGCCTCCTTGGTGGCATGATTTCACTGTGTCACTTATAAATAGAAATCGATTTTTCTTTGATACCACAAATGATACTAACTTTCCTCCTTTCTCCTTCTATCTTCTATCTACAAACAAACTCAAAATCAGCTCTGATAACAACTGATGCATCCCTCCTACCTCTGCAGGGTCTGTTGACCTCCTGGTCACTGAATCATTCTTCTCCTCGAGCTAGAATAGCTCTTTGGGTTCCTACTAGAACCTTTACTAATAAATCCATATGTACAAATACGAAACTCATTCCACACGCACAAGCATCAAATGTGAGCTTCACCTTTGCACGACCACAGGTCATGACCGCACGCCTATACAAAAGGTGCATCACGATTTCGCGTGTCAGGAATTTTCAAGTGAGTCGATCCTGACTCCCCGACTCCCAAAAAACTAAAAAGATCTTAACAGTTGTTACTGAAGCAGACCTATCAGCCCTTAGGACGAGATCCACTCACAGGATCATTCTTTAACCCCTTCGAGTTGGATCGTCTCTTTCGGATTCCCTGCTGGAATCTCCTTTCAAATCGATCCACAGGTCCTTCGGGAAGCTCCCCTGTGCGAATAGAACTAGGCACAAGCTCCTTTCTCCCCAAGCAACCGTAGTGCTATGTCCAAGGGCCTAACCCAAGTTCCTTTTCGCAACTCGCAATCTCGCAAGTTCATGAGTCGAGGCTTCTGACTCTTCCTTTTAAATCTTGAGATACCCGAATTGTGGATACGGGTATGGCTCTTCCTCTGTCAGCACCTTCCTCACACGACCACCGGCTAAGCTAAGCACTAGCACTTCTCGCTACTCACCACTTCATGAGTTCGAATGTCCAACCTTGGAACCTTTCTTTCACGAACCCCGGAGAGGCTATGTTGACTTTTCTCCTCTCTTTCTCTCTACTCATGACTTCGCGATTCGAAGGGTCGAGCTCACGTACTCTTATCTCACAAATCCCCGAGACACGAGAGGTAAACAGGGTGTTGACTCCTCCCAATATGTGGCATGTGTCCACCTGTCTATTTCCCTGGGCCCACCTTGTGGTCTGGCCATGTGTCTCTTATGCCCAACTTCGGCACTTCGCAACTTTGTTTCCCGAAACGCTACCTCCTTTGTATCCCGACACCCAAAGTGCCGACATCTAGAACTCCTCTCTACCACTTATCGCAACTCACAACTTCGAGAATTTTGGGACAACAGTCTCGAATTCCTATCCGTCGATATGCTGAAATTCCAACACTTCATCAACGCGGGTCCCACAACGAAACTTCCCTCCTTATAGAGTTTCGGACTTCGCAACTTCGCGAATCCTAAGGCTAAGCTTCTGGCTCTTCAACCCAAGAAACCCTGAAATGAGATTACAAGAGTGATCCAACGACCCTTGTTGGCTTAGATCCTATGGCTATCATAGCTCCTCGCTATCTCGCCACTCGCAACTTGGAGCACCCAATCTTTGGACTCTCACCTTGCGAACCTTCGACTTCGCGAGATCCCTTGATCTCTGCCACCTATCCTCCTCCAATGGACAGTTGTGATCCTATTGTGACTTCGCCACTCACAAAGTTGAAGGACTTCTTTCTATGAACCCTGATATTCAAATCCCTGATAGAGAGGATCTCGTGACACGTGTCCTCCTTCTAATGAATGGCTCAGATTCTTTCATGGTTTCGCGACATCGCCTTTCACGACCTTGCGAATCTTGATGCAAAGGTTTTAAACCGTAACTCCCTTACTCCTCTGCACGATCCGACGGCTCTCGGGACTTTGTGAATCCTCCATGGAGAATTCCGACCATCCAATGCCTCCTTAACAACTCCTGTGAAATGAACAAGTACGCTTTCACGAAACTTGTCCACCAGCAAACAATGTCATTGTGCCTCAATCCGACACTTCAAGGCACTATCCCTCTTGAGATTTTCTTCGACAGCTTCAAATATCCAATCCCTCCTGAGCTTGATTGAAAAATCCTCAAGTCCTTTGGGGAAAATTCCTGCGCGCACTCCTTGTGGCAATTCTTCAAATACTCCCAAGTATTTGAACCTCTTCGACTCTGCGCATTCCCTGTGACAGTAGTCTTTCAACAATTTCGCTTAGGTTGTAACTCTGAGACTTCACTCGGCCTGTGCACTCCTTGCACGACTCCTGTGCTTAACTTGCACTTCTGCGAGAATGATAACAATTTTATCCCTCCTAAGCTTGCAGAGACGAACTCTGACTTCTGTCAATGCACACCTTGTAGACAATTTCACTGCACTCCTTGCAGGAAAACTCTTGCTCAGACAAAGAAACAATTGAAACTCATTCTTTACTCTCCCTCTCTTCAAATTTCAGACATTCAATATGAAATCATACATTCATGCATCAAATCAAATGCATAACAGAGAGTAAACAAGCATATATAAATCATCATGTGCAACACAGAAAGCAATTGGACACCATGAGTCTGAACTAAATATCTTTGTATTAATCCAGAACTTCTGTACATGGGTTTTTACTCTACATAGCTCTCTCCTTTTTCTTCTCTATGCTCTCTTGATTGATTATGCTGCTAATGTTACAATGATACAAGTGAGGGTGTCTATATATGTTTTCCCTCTGTCTCCTAAAACTGTCTAATCTAAGAATTCAAATCTACCTACTTACATTTACTAGCATAAATGCCTCTTAGTCCTTCAGATGAGATCGGGACGCTCAAGGTCTGATTACAATCTACTAGTACGCCCTTTCTTAATTGTTTCATTTATGTTTGGCATATCCACTTCAAAACATTTCAAACAATTCATCATGTGCCAAAATGCATTGGCGCTTGCCCCACGCTCACTTGTTGTTGGTGATGCTCCTGCATCATACTCCCTCTCTTGAAAATTTTCATGGGCTCCTATCCATGAGCTCTCGCACGGTCTGTCCATGCTTTTGAATCTCTTCTTCATTCTCCTAGCTGGCATCTTCAACTAGATGTCCCTTCCACTTGACCAAGTATTCTAAATATTCCTTTCGCCTGGTCCTCTTACTAACTCTTTTGTCCAGTATGCTTTCCATCTATGGCTTCTCTGCAACTGGCATTTGTTTAGTCCACTGAACCTCTGGTTGTTCATCACATGTTCTTGCTTTGTATGGGTACAAATATAAGACATTGAATATCAGAGAAATTCTGATCCCATCTAGTAATTCAATCTCATACGCATTTGCCCCAAATTTCTTCAAGACCTTACATGGTCCGATCTTCTTCATCTTCAGTTTGTTATATGTCCCCTTCGAGAATCTTTCTTTTCTCAAATGTGCCAGAATCAAATCACCAACCTCAAATTGAAGTTGTCTCCTGCGTTGATCTACTCTGCACTTATACTCTTGGCTTGAGTTTTTCAATCGCTCCTTTACCTGGCTGTGAAGTGTCTTCATTGCTTTGGCAAAATCTTTTGCACTAGCACTTCTTATCTCATCCCGTTTTGAATCCCTCGGTTCAGATACTCCTCTTGGTTGTGTCCCATAAACAATTTGGAATGGGCTCTACCCTGTTCTTCGGTTGATTAAATCATTGTAAGAAAATTATTCCTATGGCAGGATATTGTCCCACTGACTGTGGTGTTTTGTCACCAATCTCCTTAGCAAGTCTCCCAAACTTTTGTTCACAACTTTTGTCTATCCATCCGTCTAAGCATGATAAGTTGAACTGAACGACAATTTTTTTCCTAGATTTTTCCATAAGGTTCTCCAGAAGTGTCCCATGAACTTGGTGTCTCAATCTGAAACTATGCTCCTTGGTAAGTCGTGAAGTCGAATGACTTCTTTAAAAAACAGATTTGCAATGTGAGTTGCGTCATTGGTTTTCTGACACAGTATGAAGTGTGCCATCTTATAAAATCTATCTACCACTACAAAGATCGAGTCAAAGCCTCTTTGTGTTCTCAGCAGCCCCAATATGAAGTCCATGTTGACTGCATCCCATGGCCTGTCAGGTATGGGTAACGGTTGATAAAAGCCTGCATTCTGCCTCTTCCCTTTTGAATACTGACAAATTCTACATCTTTCCATGAACCTTTTGATTTCTACTCTCATTCCTCACCAAAAATATGATTCGTTTAACTTTGAGAACGTTTTTTCATGACCGACATGCCCGGCCAATCCTCCACTATGTTTCTCCTTCAGCAAATTTTCCCTCGTGGAGCATTTTGGAATACAAAGTTGACTACCCTTAAACAGTAATCCTTCCTGGATCATGTATTCTGTCCATTGACTTTTGTCCCTGAGAATTGGATTCTCAGCTGCTTCATACGCCTCCTTAAAATCTGGATCATCTCTGTACATGTCCCTAAGGTCATCAAAACCCAATGTTTTGACTCTGAACTCCTGCAATAGCAAACATTTCCTGCTCAAAGCATCAACAACTTTGTTAGCAGTTCCAAAAATATGCTTAATTACAAAAGTAAAGTTCTGCATGTATTCAACCCATTTTGCATGTCTTTGATTCAACTTCTCCTGTTGAGTCACAAATTGCAAAGTGTGATTGTGACTATATAAGATAAACTCGTTAGGAATGAGATAGTGTCTCCATTTCTTCAATGCCTGAATAATAGCATAGAACTCCTTGTGATACGTGGAGTATTTCACTTTTGCTTCATTCAGCTTCTCGTTGAAGTATGCTATCGGCCTGTCTTCTTGGCTCAAGACTTCCCCTATTGCAAATCCACTTGCATCACATTTTACCTGAAATGTATTTTTAAAATATGGCAACACCAAAATTGGTTGTTCCGTGATTTTCCTTTTCAATAAATTGAAGCTTTTCTCTGCTTCTTATGTCCAGTGAAAATAATTGTGTCTCTTCTTCACTGTTTCCATCATCGGTGCACTAATTCCACTGAAATTCCTGATGAACTCCCAGTAGAAACTAGCCAATCCATGAAAACTTCTCACCTCAAATATACTCTTTGGCGATGGTCAATTCTTAAATACCTCCACCTTATCTGGATCCATCTTCAGTTTATTTGCAGAAATAACAAAACCCAAATAAATGAGCTATGTCTTCATGAACGAGGATTTCTTCATGTTTATCAGCAATTTCTCTTGTTGTAGCCTCTACATCACTGTATCCAAATGTTTCAGATGCTCTGCCTATGTTTTACTGAAAATTAGTATGTCATCAAGATACACAATGACAAAGTTTCCAATGAAATCCTTCAGGACTTCATTCATCAACCTCATGAAAGTGCTCGGCGCTTTTATTAAGAAAAAGGGCATAACAAGCCATTCATACAACCCTTCATTGGTTTTGAAGGTTGTCTTCCATTCATCACCTTCTCTCATATGAATCTAGTGATATCCACTTTTCAAATCAATCTTTGAAAAAAATTTGGCCCCACTCAAGCAATCCATCAAATCATCCATCCTTGGCGATGGAAATATGTACCTAATGGTTATCTTGTTGATCGCTCTCAAGTCAGTACACATCCTCCAGCCTCCGTATTTATTCAGACTGAGCATTGTCGGAACAACACACGGACTCAATATTTCTCTAACCAACCCCTTGTCCATTAAATCCTAAACCTATCTTTTGACTTCTTCATTCTCCTGTGGCATCAATCTGTACGTGTCTCTTATGCCCTCCTTTGTATCCCGACACCCGAAGTGCCGAGATCCCAAACTCCTCGCTACCCCTTATCGCAACTTACGAATTCGGGACTTTCGAGACAACAGTCTCGACTTCCTATCTACTGATATGCCGAAATTTTGAAATTCTGAAACATCGTCAACGCAGGTCCCACAACGGAACTTCCCTCCTTCTAGAATTTCAGACTTCGCGACTTCACGAATCCTGATGCTAAGCTTCCAGCTCTTCAACCCACAAAACCCCAAAATGAGATTATGCAAGTGATCCAATGACCATTGTTGGCTCAGATCCTACGGCTATCCTAGCTCCTTGCTATCTCGCAACTTGCGACTTGGAGCAGCCAATCTTTGGACTCTCACCTTGTGAATCTCCGACTTCATGAGATCCCTTGATCTCTGCCACCTGTCCTCCACCAATGGAAGGCTACGATCCTATTCTGACTTCCCCACTCACGAAGATGAAGGACTTATTTCTCTAAACCCTGATGTCCAAATCCCTGATAGAGAGGATATCATGACACGTGTCCTCCTTCTAACGGACGACTCAGATTCTTTCGTGGTTTCGTGACTTTTCCTTTCACGACCTCGCGAATCTTGATGCAAAGGTTTTAAACCATAACTCCCCTGCTCCTCTGCACGATCCGACAGATCTCAGGACTTTGCAAATCCTCCATGGAGAATTATGACCATCCAATGCCTCATTAACAACTCCTATGAAATGAACAAGTACGCTTTCACGAAACTTGTCCACCAGCAAACAATGTCGTTGCGCCTCTTTCCGACACTTCAAGGCACTAGCCCTCTTGAGATTTTCTTCGACAGCTTCAAAGATCCTATCCCTCCTGAGCTTGATTGAAAAATCCTCAAGTCCTTTGGGGAAAATTCTTGCGCGCACTCCTTGTGGTAATTCTTCAAATACTCCCAAGTATTTGAACCTCTTCAACTCTTCGCATTCCCTGCGATAGTAGTCTTTCAACAATTTTGCTCAAGTTGTAACTCTGAGACATCACTCGACCTGCGCACTCCTTGCATGGATCCTATGCTTAACTTGCACTTATGCGAGAATGATAACAATGTTATCCCTCCTTAGCTTGTAGAGATGAACTCTGACTTCTGTCAATGCACACCTTGCAGACAATTTCACTGCACTCCTTGCAGGAAAACTCTTGCTCAGACAGAGAAACAATTGAAACTCATTCTTTATTCTCCCTCTCTTTAGATTTCATAAATTCAATATGAAATCATACATTCAAGCATCAAAGAAAATGCATAACAGAGCTTAAACAGGCATATATCAATCAGCATGTGCAACACAGAAAGCAATTGGACACCATGAATCTGAACTAAAGATCTTTGTATTAATCCAGAACTTATGTACATGGGTTTTTACTCTACACAGCTCTCTCCTTCTTCTTATCTATGCTCTCTTGATTGATTATGCTACTAATGTTACAATGATACAAGTGAGAGTGTCTATATCCATTTCCCCTCTATCTCCTAAAATTGTCTAATCTAAGAATTCAAAGCTACCTACTTACATTTACTAGCATAAATGCCTCTTAGTCCTTCAGATGAGAGTGAGACGCTCAAGGTCTGATTACAATCTAACAGTATGCCCTTTCTTAAGTGTTTCATTTATGTTTGGCATATCCACTTCAAAACATTTCAAACAATTCATCATGTGCCAAAATGCGTTGGCGCTTGCCCCACGCTTGCTTGTTGTTGGCAATGCTTCCGCATCATACTCCCTCGCTTGAAAATTTTCATGGGATCCTATCCATGAGCTCTCGCATGGTCTATCCATGCTTTCGAATCTCTGCTTCATTCTCTCAGCTAGAAACTTCATCTAGATGTCCCTTCCACTTGACCAAGTATTCAAAATATTCCTTTCGCCTAGTCCTCTTACTAACTCTTTTGTCCAGTATGCTTTCCATCTGTGGCTTCTCTGCAACTGGAATTTGTTTAGTCCATTGAACCTATGGTTGTTCATCACCTGTTCCTGCTTTGTATGGGTACAAATCTGAGACATTGAATATCGGAGAAATTCCGATCCCATCGAGTAATTCAATCTCATAAGCATTTTCCCCAAATTTCTTCAAGACCTTACATGGTCCGATCTTCTTCATCTTCAGTTTGTTATATGTCCCCTTCGGGAACCTTTCTTTTCTCAAATGTGCCAGAATCAAATCACCAACCTCAAATTGAATTTGTCTCATGTGTTGATCTACTCTGTGCTTATACTCTTGGCTCGAGTTTTTCAATCGCTCCTTCACCTGGCTGTGAAGTGTCTTCATTGCTTCGGCAAAATATTTTGCACTAGAACTTCTTATCTTATATTGTTTTGAATCCCTCAGTTTAGATACTCCTATTGGTTGTGTCCCATAAACAATTTGGAATGGACTCTACCCTGTTCTTCATTTGATTGAATCATTGTAAGAAAATTCTGCCTGTGGTAGGATATTGTCCCACTGACTGTGGTGTTCTGTCACCAAGCTCCTCAGTAAGTCTCCCAAACTTCTATTCACAAATTCGGTCTATCCATCTGTCTAAGGATGATAAGATGAACTGAACGACAAGTTTGTTCCTAGATTTTTCCATAATGTTCTCTATAAGTGTCCCACGAACATGGTGTCTCAATCCGAAACTATGCTCCTTGGTAAGTCATGAAGTCGAATGACTTCTTTGAAAAACAGATTCACAATGTGAGTTATGTCATTGGTTTTCTGACACGGTATGAAGTGTGCCATCTTAGAAAGTCTATATACCACTACAAAGATCGAGTTAAAGCCTATTTGTGTTCTCGGCAGCCCCAATATGAAGTCCATGCTGACTGCATCCCACAACTTGTCAGGTATGGGTAGCAGTTGATAAAAGCCTGCATTTTGCCTCTTCCCTTTTGAATACTGACAAATTTTGCATCTGTCCACGAACCTTTTGACGTCTTCTCTCATTCCTGGCCAAAAATATGATTTGTTTAACTTTGAGAACATCTTGTCATGACCGACATGCCCGGTCAATCCTCCACTATGTTTCTCCTTCAGCAAATTTTCCCTCCTGGAGCATTTTGGAATACAAAGTTGATTACTCTTAAACAGTAATCCTTCCTGGATCATGTATTTTTTCCATTGACTTATGTCCCTGAGAATTGGATTCTCAGCTGCTTCATACACCTCCTTAAAATCTGGATCATCTCTCTAAATGTCCCTAAGGTCATCAAAACCCAATGTTTTGACTCTGAACTCCTGCAATAGCAAACATTTCCTGCTCAAAGCATCAACAACTTTGTTAGCAGTTCCAGAAATATGCTTGATTACAAAAGTAAAGTTTTTCATGTATTCAACCCATTTTTCATGTCTTTGATTCAAGTTCTCCTATTGAGTCACAAATTGCAAAGTGTGATTGTCACTGTATAAGACAAACTCCTTAGGAATTAGATAGTGTCTCCATTTCTTCAATGCCTGAATAATAGCATAGAACTCCTTGTCATACGTGGAGTATTTCACTTTCACTTCATTCAGCTTCTCACTGAAGTATGTTATCGGCCTTTCTTCTTGTCTCAAGACTACCCCTATTACAAATCCACTTGCATCACATTTTACCTGAAATGTCTTTTTAAAATAAGGCAACACCAAAATTGGTTGTTCCGTGATTTTCCTTTTCAACAAATTGAAGTTTTTCTATGTTTCTTATGTCCATTGAAAAGACTTGTGTCTCTTCTTCACTGTTTCCATCATCAGTGCACTAATTCCACTTAAATTCCTCATGAACTTCCAGTAGAAACTAGCCAATCCATGAAAACTTCTCACCTCAAATATACTCTTTGGCGATGGTCAATTCTTAATTACCTCCACCTTATCTGGATCCATCTTCAGTTTATCTACAAAAATAACAAAACCCAAATAAATGAGCTCTGTCTTCATGAACGAGGATTTCTTCATGTTTATCAGCAACTTCTCTTGCAATAGCCTATGCATCACTGTAACCAAATGTTTCAAATGCTCTGTCTATGTTTTACTGAAAATCAGTATGTCATCAAGATACACAATGACAAATTTTCCTATGAAATCCTTTAGGACTTCATTCATCAACCTCATGAAGGTGCTTGGCGTGTTTGTTAAGCCAAACGGCATAACACTTGGAAATAATGGAGAAAGCGCCAGTTATAAGCTTCAATTGTGAGAGTCAGTTGTAGGCGTGTTAAGAGTCAGTTCATGGTTAAGAGTCTAGTTGTCTTTGGTTTGCATGTAGCCAACTCGGGAGAGTCTTTTCCTATATAAAGATGTAATCTGTCTTCACTAAATATAGAAGTGAGCGTAGCCTCACCATGTTTGTTTGCATGGTTTATTTTATCTTGGTATCAGAGCCACAGGGAAAGGGTGTGAATAGCGTGAGTTTTGTGAGAGCTGAGTAAGTTCTTGATCTGTGAAGAACCGCATGGGTTCGAGTTGCATGGAAGAAGAGGTCCACAGGCTGGATAAGAAGAGCTATGATTCGAGTTGGAGGATACCTGTGTGAGAGCAACTGTGATTCGATTTGGAGAATACCTGTGTGAGAGCAACTGCGATTCGAGTTGGAGAATACCTGTGTGAGAGCAGGTCGAGACTTTGAGCGTGGAGGAAGATCCATGAGCAAATCAAGGCAAAAGAGGTTGCGTGAGCTTGTAGTGTGGCGTAAGGTCGATCCTCATTTGCAAAATTTGAATGCATGCATAAGTTTGATGCAAGTTTGAATGCAAGCGTGAGTTTGAAAAGTAGACTTTGGGTGCATGCATGGAGTTTGGATGGCATGAGTGGTATACATTTTGTTTAAGTGCACGGTTCATTATTTTATGAAAGGTTTAAAGGATGGTTAAATAAATTAAAGTGGTTGTGTATTTTAAATTTAAGGAAGAGTTATTCACTTTATTATTATTATTAAAGTGGATGCATGCATGTGTATTAAAACAAAAAAGGGAGGTTTCTTTCAAGGAATTTTTTTTAATATTTAAAGTGGGTAAGAAATTTTGAGGTGGATGATTTAAAGGTGCATGCATGGATGCATGTATGATTTAAAGGTGGATGAATTCATGATTTAAGTTAACATTAGAAATATAGTTGGATCAGTGGATCCGAAGACAAAGCGACAAACTAATCAGCATGGGAGAAAACTCGACAGAAAGTTGCATATCCTTGGTGATTTACTTGTAGAGACTAAATTGCAACGATGACGAATCCTCTGGTAGAGACCTACCTCAACGAAGCCAACAAGTTAGATGGCTTGAACTTCATTAACTAGAAATTCAAGATGTAGACACTCATGGAGGGCTATGGTGTCTGGAACATTACAAATGGAACTGAACTAAACCCTGATGTAGCTGTAGGTGCGACAACAACACAGATCCAAGACTGGGAGAAGCGCGAAAACAAGGCAAAGGTATTGTTGCACATGTCAGTTAAAGATAGCATAATTCCACATATTAGAGACGCTACAACTTCTATTGAAACATGGACATCTCTTAAAGCATTGTATGAAACTAGCAACACAAACCGCATTTTGTTCCTGAAAACTAAATTTCTAGGCATTAAGATGGATGGAAATGAATCTGTTAGTTCATTTTTGGGTCGCATTAAAGAGGTGAAAGACAAGATAGTAAATATAGGGGAAACTGTTTCCAACACTGATCTAGTGACTATTACCTTAAATGGTATGCTA
>ML803439.1:0-11904 GCA_009831015.1 Picea engelmannii | reverse complement strand
TAGCATACCATTTAAGGTAATAGTCACTAGATCAGTGTTGGAAACAGTTTCCCCTATATTTACTATCTTGTCTTTCACCTCTTTAATGCGACCCAAAAATGAACTAACAGATTCATTTCCATCCATCTTAATGCCTAGAAATTTAGTTTTCAGGAACAAAATGCGGTTTGTGTTGCTAGTTTCATACAATGCTTTAAGAGATGTCCATGTTTCAATAGAAGTTGTAGCGTCTCTAATATGTGGAATTATGCTATCTTTAACTGACATGTGCAACAATACCTTTGCCTTGTTTTCGCGCTTCTCCCAGTCTTGGATCTGTGTTGTTGTCGCACCTACAGCTACATCAGGGTTTAGTTCAGTTCCATTTGTAATGTTCCAGACACCATAGCCCTCCATGAGTGTCTACATCTTGAATTTCTAGTTAATGAAGTTCAAGCCATCTAACTTGTTGGCTTCGTTGAGGTAGGTCTCTACCAGAGGATTCGTCATCGTTGCAATTTAGTCTCTACAAGTAAATCACCAAGGATATGCAACTTTCTGTCGAGTTTTCTCCCATGCTGATTAGTTTGTCGCTTTGTCTTCGGATCCACTGATCCAACTATATTTCTAATGTTAACTTAAATCATGAATTCATCCACCTTTAAATCATACATGCATCCATGCATGCACCTTTAAATCATCCACCTCAAAATTTCTTACCCACTTTAAATATTAAAAAAAATTCCTTGAAAGAAACCTCCCTTTTTTGTTTTAATACACATGCATGCATCCACTTTAATAATAATAATAAAGTGAATAACTCTTCCTTAAATTTAAAATACACAACCACTTTAATTTATTTAACCATCCTTTAAACCTTTCATAAAATAATGAACCGTGCACTTAAACAAAATGTATACCACTCATGCCATCCAAACTCCATGCATGCACCCAAAGTCTACTTTTCAAACTCACGCTTGCATTCAAACTTGCATCAAACTTATGCATGCATTCAAATTTTGCAAATGAGGATCGACCTTACGCCACACTACAAGCTCACGCAACCTCTTTTGCCTTGATTTGCTCATGGATCTTCCTCCACGCTCAAAGTCTCGACCTGCTCTCACACAGGTATTCTCCAACTCGAATCGCAGTTGCTCTCACACAGGTATTCTCCAAATCGAATCACAGTTGCTCTCACACAGGTATCCTCCAACTCGAATCATAGCTCTTCTTATCCAGCCTGTGGACCTCTTCTTCCATGCAACTCGAACCCATGCGGTTCTTCACAGATCAAGAACTTACTCAGCTCTCACAAAACTCACGCTATTCACACCCTTTCCCTGTGGCTCTGATACCAAGATAAAATAAACCATGCAAACAAACATGGTGAGGCTACGCTCACTTCTATATTTAGTGAAGACAGATTACATCTTTATATAGGAAAAGACTCTCCCGAGTTGGCTACATGCAAACCAAAGACAACTAGACTCTTAACCATGAACTGACTCTTAACACGCCTACAACTGACTCTCACAATTGAAGCTTATAACTGGCGCTTTCTCCATTATTTCCAAGTGTTATGCCGTTTGGCTTAACAAACACGCCAAGCACCTTCATGAGGTTGATGAATGAAGTCCTAAAGGATTTCATAGGAAAATTTGTCATTGTGTATCTTGATGACATACTGATTTTCAGTAAAACATAGACAGAGCATTTGAAACATTTGGTTACAGTGATGCATAGGCTATTGCAAGAGAAGTTGCTGATAAACATGAAGAAATCCTCGTTCATGAAGACAGAGCTCATTTATTTGGGTTTTGTTATTTTTGTAGATAAACTGAAGATGGATCCAGATAAGGTGGAGGTAATTAAGAATTGACCATCGCCAAAGAGTATATTTGAGGTGAGAAGTTTTCATGGATTGGCTAGTTTCTACTGGAAGTTCATGAGGAATTTAAGTGGAATTAGTGCACTGATGATGGAAACAGTGAAGAAGAGACACAAGTCTTTTCAATGGACATAAGAAACATAGAAAAACTTCAATTTGTTGAAAAGGAAAATCACGGAACAACCAATTTTGGTGTTGCCTTATTTTAAAAAGACATTTCAGGTAAAATGTGATGCAAGTGGATTTGTAATAGGGGTAGTCTTGAGACAAGAAGAAAGGCCGATAACATACTTCAGTGAGAAGCTGAATGAAGTGAAAGTGAAATACTCCACGTATGACAAGGAGTTCTATGCTATTATTCAGGCATTGAAGAAATGGAGACACTATCTAATTCCTAAGGAGTTTGTCTTATACAGTGACAATCACACTTTGCAATTTGTGACTCAATAGGAGAACTTGAATCAAAGACATGAAAAATGGGTTGAATACATGAAAAACTTTACTTTTGTAATCAAGCATATTTCTGGAACTGCTAACAAAGTTGTTGATGCTTTGAGCAGGAAATGTTTGCTATTGCAGGAGTTCAGAGTCAAAACATTGGGTTTTGATGACCTTAGGGACATTTAGAGAGATGATCCAGATTTTAAGGAGGTGTATGAAGCAGCTGAGAATCCAATTCTCAGGGACATAAGTCAATGGAAAAAATACATGATCCAGGAAGGATTACTGTTTAAGAGTAATCAACTTTGTATTCCAAAATGCTCCAGGAGGGAAAATTTGCTGAAGGAGAAACATAGTGGAGGATTGACCGGGCATGTCGGTCATGACAAGATGTTCTCAAAGTTAAACAAATCATATTTTTGGCCAGGAATGAGAGAAGACGTCAAAAGGTTCGTGGACAGATGCAAAATTTGTCAGTATTCAAAAGGGAAGAGGCAAAATGCAGGCTTTTATCAACTGCTACCCATACCTGACAAGTTGTGGGATGCAGTCAGCATGGACTTCATATTGGGGCTGCCGAGAACACAAATAGGCTTTAACTCGATCTTTGTAGTGGTATATAGACTTTCTAAGATGGCACACTTCATACCGTGTCAGAAAACCAATGACATAACTCACATTGTGAATCTGTTTTTCAAAGAAGTCATTCGACTTCATGACTTACCAAGGAGCATAGTTTCGGATTGAGACACCATGTTCGTGGGACACTTATAGAGAACATTATGGAAAAATCTAGGAACAAACTTGTCGTTCAGTTCATCTTATCATCCTTAGACAGATGGATAGACCGAATTTGTGAATAGAAGTTTGGGAGACTTACTGAGGAGCTTGGTGACAGAACACCACAGTCAGTGGGACAATATCCTACCACAGGCAGAATTTTCTTACAATGATTCAATCAAATGAAGAACAGGGTAGAGTCCATTCCAAATTGTTTATGGGACACAACCAATAGGAGTATCTAAACTGAGGGATTCAAAACAATATAAGATAAGAAGTTCTAGTGCAAAATATTTTGCCGAAGCAATGAAGACACTTCACAGCCAGGTGAAGGAGCGATTGAAAAACTCGAGCCAAGAGTATAAGCACAGAGTAGATCAACACATGAGACAAATTCAATTTGAGGTTGGTGATTTGATTCTGGCACATTTGAGAAAAGAAAGGTTCCCGAAGGGGACATATAACAAACTGAAGATGAAGAAGATCGGACCATGTAAGGTCTTGAAGAAATTTGGGGAAAATGCTTATGAGATTGAATTACTCGATGGGATCGGAATTTCTCCGATATTCAATGTCTCATATTTGTACCCATACAAAGCAGGAACATGTGATGAACAACCAGAGGTTCAATGGACTAAACAAATTCCAGTTGCAGAGAAGCCACAGATGGAAAGCATACTGGACAAAAGAGTTAGTAAGAGGACTAGGCGAAAGGAATATTTTGAATACTTGGTCAAGTGGAAGGGACATCTAGATGAAGTTTCCAGCTGAGAGAATGAAGTAGAGATTCGAAAGCATGGATAGACCATGAGAGAGCTCATGGATAGGAGCCCATGAAAATTTTCAAGCGAGGGAGTATGATGCGGAAGCATTGCCAACAACAAGCAAGCGTGGGGCAAGCGCCAACGCATTTTGGCACATGATGAATTGTTTGAAATGTTTTGAAGTGGATATTCCAAACATAAATGAAACACTTAAGAAAGGGCATACAGTTAGATTGTAATCAGACCTTGAGCGTCTCACTCTCGTCTGAAGGACTAAGAGGCATTTATGCTAGTAAATGTAAGTAGGTAGCTTTGAATTCTTAGATTAGACAATTTTAGGAGATAGAGGGGAAATGGATATAGAAACTCTCACTTGTATCATTGTAACATTAGTAGCATAATCAATCAAGAGAGCATAGATAAGAAGAAGGAGAGAGCTGTGTAGAGTAAAAACCCATGTACATATGTTCTGGATTAATACAAAGATCTTTAGTTCAGACTCATGGTGTCCAATTGCTTTCTGTGTTGCACATGCTGATTGATATATGCCTGTTTACTCTCTGTTATGCATTTTATTTGATGCTTGAATGTATGATTTCATATTGAATGTATGAAATCTGAAGAGAGGGAGAGTAAATAATGAGTTTCAATTGTTTCTCTGTCTGAGCAAGAGTTTTCCTGCAAGGAGTGCAGTGAAATTGTCTGCAAGGTGTGCATTGACAGAAGTCAGAGTTCATCTCTACAAGCTCAGGAGGGATAACATTGTTCTCATTCTCGCATAAGTGCAAGTTAAGCATAGGATCCATGCAAGGAGTGCGCAGGTCGAGTGATGTCTCAGAGTTACAACTTGAGCAAAATTGTTGAAAGACTACTATCGCAGGGAATGCGCAGAGTTGAAGAGGTTCAAATACTTGGGAGTATTTGAAGAATTAACACAAGGAGTGCGCGCAAGAATTTTCCCCAAAGGACTTGAGGATTTTTCAATCAAGCTCAGGAGGGATAGGATCTTCGAAGCTGTCGAAGAAAATCTCAAGAGGGCTAGTGCCTTGAAGTGTCGGAAAGAGGCGCAACGACATTGTTTGCTGGTGGACAAGTTTCGTGAAAGCGTACTTGTTCATTTCATAGGAGTTGTTAATGAGGCATTGGATGGTCAGAATTCTCCATGGAGGATTTGCAAAGTCCTGAGATCCGTCGGATCGTGCAGAGGAGCAGGGGAGTTACGGTTTAAAACCTTTGCATCAAGATTCGCGAGGTCGTGAAAGGAAAAGTCACGAAACCACGAAAGAATCTGAGTCGTCCGTTAGAAGGAGGACACGTGTCACGATATCCTCTCTATCAGGGATTTGGACATCAGGGTTTAGAGAAATAAGTCCTTCATCTTCGTGAGTGGCGAAGTCAGAATAGGATCGTAGCCGTCCATTGGTGGAGGACAGGTGGCAGAGATCAAGGGATCTCGCGAAGTCGGAGATTCACAAGGTGAGAGTCCAAAGATTGGCTGCTCCAAGTCGCAAGTTGCGAGATAGCAAGGAGCTAGGATAGCCGTAGGATCTGAGCCAACAATGGTCATTGGATCACTCGCATAATCTCATTTTGGGGTTTTGTGGGTTGAAGAGCTGGAAGCTTAGCATCAGGATTCGCGAAGTCGCGAAGTCTGAAATTCTAGAAGGAGGGAAGTTCCGTTGTGGGACCTGCGTTGACGATGTGTCAGAATTTCAAAATTTCGGCATATCAGTAGATAGGAAGTCGAGACTGTTGTCTCGAAAGTCCTGAATTCATAAGTTGCGATAAGGGGTAGCGAGGAGTTTGGGATCTCGGCACTTCGGGTGTCGGGATACAAAGGAGGGCATAATAGACACGTACAGATTGATGCCACAGGAGAATGAAGAAGTCAAAAGATAGGTCTAGGATTTAATGGACAAGGGGTTGGTTAGAGAAATATTGAGTCTGTGTGTTGTTCCGTCAGTGCTCAGTCTGAATAAATACGGAGGCTAGAGGATGTGTACTGACTTGAGAGAGATCAACAAGATAACCATTAGGTACATATTTCCATCGCCAAGGATGGATGATTTGATGGATTGCTTGAGTGGGGCCAAATTTTTTTCAAAGATTGATTTGAAAAGTGGATATCACTAGATTCATATGAGAGAAGGTGATGAATGGAAGACAACCTTCAAAACCAATGAAGGGTTGTATGAATGGCTTGTTATGCCCTTTTTCTTAATAAAAGCGCCGAGCACTTTCATGAGGTTGATGAATGAAGTCCTGAAGGATTTCATTGGAAACTTTGTCATTGTGTATCTTGATGACATACTAATTTTCAGTAAAACATAGGCAGAGCATCTGAAACATTTGGATACAGTGATGTAGAGGCTACAACAAGAGAAATTGCTGATAAACATGAAGAAATCCTCGTTCATGAAGACATAGCTCATTTATTTGGGTTTTGTTATTTCTGCAAATAAACTGAAGATGGATCCAGATAAGGTGGAGGTATTTAAGAATTGACCATCGCCAAAGAGTATATTTGAGGTGAGAAGTTTTCATGGATTGGCTAGTTTCTACTGGGAGTTCATCAGGAATTTCAGTGGAATTAGTGCACCGATGATGGAAACAGTGAAGAAGAGACACAATTATTTTCACTGGACATAAGAAGCAGAGAAAAGCTTCAATTTATTGAAAAGGAAAATCACGGAACAACCAATTTTGGTGTTGCCATATTTTAAAAATACATTTCAGGTAAAATGTGATGCAAGTGGATTTGCAATAGGGGAAGTCTTGAGCCAAGAAGACAGGCCGATAGCATACTTCAACGAGAAGCTGAATGAAGCAAAAGTGAAATACTCCACGTATCACAAGGAGTTCTATGCTATTATTCAGGCATTGAAGAAATGGAGACACTATCTCATTCCTAACGAGTTTATCTTATATAGTCACAATCACACTTTGCAATTTGTGACTCAACAGGAGAAGTTGAATCAAAGACATGCAAAATGGGTTGAATACATGCAGAACTTTACTTTTGTAATTAAGCATATTTTTGGAACTGCTAACAAAGTTGTTGATGCTTTGAGCAGGAAATGTTTGCTATTGCAGGAGTTCAGAGTCAAAACATTGGGTTTTGATGACCTTAGGGACATGTACAGAGATGATCCAGATTTTAAGGAGGCGTATGAAGCAGCTGAGAATCCAATTCTCAGGGACAAAAGTCAATGGACAGAATACATGATCCAGGAAGGATTACTGTTTAAGGGTAGTCAACTTTGTATTCCAAAATGCTCCACGAGGGAAAATTTGCTGAAGGAGAAACATAGTGGAGGATTGGCCGGGCATGTCGGTCATGAAAAAACGTTCTCAAAGTTAAACGAATCATATTTTTGGTGAGGAATGAGAGTAGAAATCAAAAGGTTCATGGAAAGATGTAGAATTTGTCAGTATTCAAAAGGGAAGAGGCAGAATGCAGGCTTTTATCAACCGTTACCCATACCTGACAGGCCATGGGATGCAGTCAACATGGACTTCATATTGGGGCTGCTGAGAACACAAAGAGGCTTTGACTCGATCTTTGTAGTGGTAGATAGATTTTATAAGATGGCACACTTCATACTGTGTCAGAAAACCAATGACGCAACTCACATTGCAAATCTGTTTTTTAAAGAAGTCATTCGACTTCACGACTTACCAAGGAGCATAGTTTCAGATTGAGACACCAAGTTCATGGGACACTTCTGGAGAACCTTATGGAAAAATCTAGGAAAAAAATTGTCGTTCAGTTCAACTTATCATGCTTAGACGGATGGATAGACAAAAGTTGTGAACAAAAGTTTGGGAGACTTGCTAAGGAGATTGGTGACAAAACACCACAGTCAGTGGGACAATATCCTGCCATAGGAATAATTTTCTTACAATGATTTAATCAACCGAAGAACAGGGTAGAGCCCATTCCAAATTGTTTATGGGACACAACCAAGAGGAGTATCTGAACCGAGGGATTCAAAACGGGATGAGATAAGAAGTGCTAGTGCAAAAGATTTTGCCAAAGCAATGAAGACACTTCACAGCCAGGTAAAGGAGCGATTGAAAAACTCAAGCCAAGAGTATAAGTGCAGAGTAGATCAACGCAGGAGACAACTTCAATTTGAGGTTGGTGATTTGATTCTGGCACATTTGAGAAAAGAAAGATTCTCGAAGGGGACATATAACAAACTGAAGATGAAGAAGATCGGACCATGTAAGGTCTTGAAGAAATTTGGGGCAAATGCGTATGAGATTGAATTACTAGATGGGATCAGAATTTCTCTGATATTCAATGTCTTATATTTGTACCCATACAAAGCAAGAACATGTGATGAACAACCAGAGGTTCAGTGGACTAAACAAATGCCAGTTGCAGAGAAGCCATAGATGGAAAGCATACTGGACAAAAGAGTTAGTAAGAGGACCAGGCGAAAGGAATATTTAGAATACTTGGTCAAGTGGAAGGGACATCTAGTTGAAGATGCCAGCTAGGAGAATGAAGAAGAGATTCAAAAGCATGGACAGACCGTGCGAGAGCTCATGGATAGGAGCCCATGAAAATTTTCAAGAGAGGGAGTATGATGCAGGAGCATCACCAACAACAAGTGAGCGTGGGGCAAGCGCCAATGCATTTTGGCACATGATGAATTGTTTGAAATGTTTTGAAGTGGATATGCCAAACATAAATGAAACAATTAAGAAAGGGCGTACTAGTAGATTGTAATCAGACCTTGAGCGTCCCGATCTCATCTGAAGGACTAAGAGGCATTTATGCTAGTAAATGTAAGTAGGTAGATTTGAATTCTTAGATTAGACAGTTTTAGGAGACAGAGGGAAAACATATATAGACACCCTCACTTGTATCATTGTAACATTAGCAGCATAATCAATCAAGAGAGCATAGAGAAGAAAAAGGAGAGAGCTATGTAGAGTAAAAACCCATGTACAGAAGTTCTGGATTAATACAAAGATATTTAGTTCAGACTCATGGTGTCCAATTGCTTTCTGTGTTGCACATGATGATTTATATATGCTTGTTTACTCTCTGTTATGCATTTGATTTGATGCATGAATGTATGATTTCATATTGAATGTCTGAAATTTGAAGAGAGGGAGAGTAAAGAATGAGTTTCAATTGTTTCTTTGTCTGAGCAAGAGTTTTCCTGCAAGGAGTGCAGTGAAATTGTCTACAAGGTGTGCATTGACAGAAGTCAGAGTTCGTCTCTGCAAGCTTAGGAGGGATAAAATTGTTATCATTCTCGCAGAAGTGCAAGTTAAGCACAGGAGTCGTGCAAGGAGTGCACAGGCCGAGTGAAGTCTCAGAGTTACAACCTAAGCGAAATTGTTGAAAGACTACTGTCACAGGGAATGCGCAGAGTCGAAGAGGTTCAAATACTTGGGAGTATTTGAAGAATTGCCACAAGGAGTGCGCGCAGGAATTTTCCCCAAAGGACTTGAGGATTTTTCAATCAAGCTCAGGAGGGATTGGATATTTGAAGCTGTCGAAGAAAATCTCAAGAGGGATAGTGCCTTGAAGTGTCGGATTGAGGCACAATGACATTGTTTGCTGGTGGACAAGTTTCGTGAAAGCGTACTTGTTCATTTCACAGGAGTTGTTAAGGAGGCATTGGATGGTCGGAATTCTCCATGGAGGATTCACAAAGTCCCGAGAGCCGTCGGATCGTGCAGAGGAGTAAGGGAGTTACGGTTTAAAACCTTTGCATCAAGATTCGCAAGGTCGTGAAAGGCGATGTCGCGAAACCATGAAAGAATCTGAGCCATTCATTAGAAGGAGGACACGTGTCACGAGATCCTCTCTATCAGGGATTTGAATATCAGGGTTCATAGAAAGAAGTCCTTCAACTTTGTGAGTGGCGAAGTCACAATAGGATCACAACTGTCCATTGGAGGAGGATAGGTGGCAGAGATCAAGGGATCTCGCGAAGTCGAAGGTTCGCAAGGTGAGAGTCCAAAGATTGGGTGCTCCAAGTTGCGAGTGGCGAGATAGCGAGGAGCTATGATAGCCATAGGATCTAAGCCAACAAGGGTCGTTGGATCACTCTTGTAATCTCATTTCAGGGTTTCTTGGGTTGAAGAGCCAGAAGCTTAGCCTTAGGATTCGCGAAGTTGCGAAGTCCGAAACTCTATAAGGAGGGAAGTTTCGTTGTGGGACCCGCGTTGATGAAGTGTTGGAATTTCAGCATATCGACGGATAGGAATTCGAGACTGTTGTCCCAAAATTCTCGAAGTTGTGAGTTGCGATAAGTGGTAGAGAGGAGTTCTAGATGTCGGCACTTTGGGTGTCGGGATACAAAGGAGGTAGCGTTTCGGGAAACAAAGTTGCGAAGTGCCGAAGTTGGGCATAAGAGACACATGGCCAGACCACAAGGTGGGCCCAGGGAAATAGACAGGTGGACACATGCCACATATTGGGAGGAGTCAACACCCTGTTTACCTCTCGTGTCTCGGGGATTTGTGAGATAAGAGTACGTGAGCTCGACCCTTCGAATCGCGAAGTCATGAGTAGAGAGAAAGAGAGGAGAAAAGTCAACATAGCCTCTCCGGGGTTCGTGAAAGAAAGGTTCCAAGGTTGGACATTCGAACTCATGAAGTGGTGAGTAGCGAGAAGTGCTAGTGCTTAGCTTAGCCGGTGGTCGTGTGAGGAAGGTGCTGACAGAGGAAGAGCCATACCCGTATCCACAATTCGGGTATCTCAAGATTTAAAAGGAAGAGTCAGAAGCCTCGACTCATGAACTTGCGAGATTGCGAGTTGCGAAAAGGAACTTGGGTTAGGCCCTTGGACATAGCACTACGGTTGCTTGGGGAGAAAGGAGCTTGTGCCTAGTTCTATTCGCACAGGGGAGCTTCCCGAAGGACCTGTGGATCGATTTGAAAGGAGATTCCAGCAGGGAATCCGAAAGAGACGATCCAACTCGAAGGGGTTAAAGAATGATCCTGTGAGTGGATCTCGTCCTAAGGGCTGATAGGTCTGCTTCAGTAACAACTGTTAAGATCTTTTTAGTTTTTTGGGAGTCGGGGAGTCAGGATCGACTCACTTGAAAATTCCTGACACGCGAAATCGTGATGCACCTTTTGTATAGGCGTGCGGTCATGACCTGTGGTCGTGCAAAGGTGAAGCTCACATTTGATGCTTGTGCGTGTGGAATGAGTTTCGTATTTGTACATATGGATTTATTAGTAAAGGTTCTAGTAGGAACCCAAAGAGCTATTCTAGCTCGAGGAGAAGAATGATTCAGTGACCAGGAGGTCAACAGACCCTGCAGAGGTAGGAGGGATGCATCAGTTGTTATCAGAGCTGATTTTGAGTTTGTTTGTAGATAGAAGATAGAAGGAGAAAGGAGGAAAGTTAGTATCATTTGTGGTATCAAAGAAAAATCGATTTCTATTTATAAGTGACACAGTGAAATCATGCCACCAAGGAGGCGTAGAGCGAATGCAGAAATGGAAGAAGAAATGAGTCGACTTCGAATGAGACTGGACACCATGGAGATAGAACAGAAGAGAGAACCAGATGCTGGTGATGTCAGTGAAGCTGAAGATGAAGAATAATAAGAGGTCGAAGAAAATGTAGCAGAGGATGCTGCACAAGATCGCTTGATAAAAGTTGTTTCAAAGATAGGAGCCAGAGCAAGAATAAAGGTACCTATGTATGAAGGAAAATTAGAAGTTGAAGAATTGTTAGAATGGGTACATATTATGGAAAAATACTTTGATTACGAAGATATCGAAGAAGACAATATGGTGAAGCATGAAGTGACAAGACTAAAAGTTCATGCAACGTTATGGTGGGATGAACTGCAAGTCGAACATAGGAGAAATGACAATCAAAAAATTAAAAACTGGGATAGGATGGTAGCCAAGTTGAAGGCCAAATTTATCCTGAAGGATTACCAAATCAATATTTACAGAATATTGTAGAACTTGAAACAGAGGGGTTTATCAATGAAGGAGTACACTGAATAATTTTACATACTGAACATCAGGGCTAGACAGAAAGAGAATGAAGAGGAGAAG
>ML803438.1:226345-264638 GCA_009831015.1 Picea engelmannii | reverse complement strand
AGATGCTACTCTTTTGGTCGCTTGCACCAAGAAGAATATCAAGGCTAGAACCATCATTGATGCCATTAAGTAGCATGTGATTCCACATGTGTCTGGTAAAGCTAATGCCTATGCGATGTGGGAGTCCTTAACCAAACTATACCAAAGTTCCAATGAAAACTAGAAAATGGTATTGAGGGAAAAACTAAAGGGTATAAAAATTACTAAGACTGAAAACGTTGCCACATATCTTACCAAGATAACTCAGGTTAAATATGAGCTCAGTGTTGTTGGGGAGGTGATTGCTTACAGTGAACTTGTGAGGACTACTTTAAATGTTGTGACCAAGCAATGGGTTGTCTTTGTTGAGGGCATTGTTGCAAGAGAAAGTTTTCCCAAGTGGGATTGTCTTTGGGATGCTTTCATATAGGAAGAAAATCAAAGAGGATATGTGCAAGGGATTTCATTGAATGGTAATGATCAGGAGAACATGTCTCTTGTTGCCAAGAGCAAGAAGAAGTCCAAGAAGGGTTCCAAGGGTGGGAACAAGTCAAAGGGTGAAGGAAAGAAGGACATAAAGTCAAGTGCTTTGCTTGTCACAAGATGGGGCACTGTGTTGGACAATGTCCTAATAAGAAGAAGAATAAAACTACAACTTCAGTAGATGTGGAGGAGTTTTCCACTAGGTTCAAGAAGGATTTTTCTTCATTAGTGTGTCTTTACTCTAGAGCATCATCTACCAGTGTTTTTTACATTGATAGTGGAGCCTCCCTCCATATGAGAGATGTTTGTGAGCATTTTATAGATCTTACAGAGATTGAGGATCTTGAGGTGGTGCTTGGAGATGACTCGATGGGCAAGGCAGTTGGTAGTGGGACAACATCCTTTCAGAGGGAGTCCCAACCTCCCATGTTGGTGAGGGATGTCCTATATGTTCTAGGCTTGAAGAAGAAATTGATATCAGTTTCCCCTATTGAGGATAGGGGATATGAGTTGGTGTTATGTGATTGATAGGTTCTCTTGTATCCCAAGGGATCCAATATCACCTCGGTCAAAGTGATTGGGATCCAACATGGGAAGTTGTACAAACTCATGTTTCAACCAACTAGAGCATTGATACATAGTACCAACAACAATGACCTTTATGAGCTATGGCATAGGGGGGTGGCCCATTTGCATCATGGGGCTCTGAAGATATTGAGAGAGATTGTTACCGATGTACCAAATTTTAGTACAGAGCACCAGGAAGTGTGCAAGGGGTGTGCACTGGGGAAGTACGCCAAGACCAATTTTCCAGGTAGTGACAGTAGAGCAACAATTATTCTTGACTTCATACATTCTTATGTATGCGGTCCTATGTCTTCTGCATCTTTGAGTGGATTTGAGTATATGTCACTTCTACTGATGACTTCTATAGGAAGTCTTGGATTTTCTTCATGAAGACCAAAGGACAGGTCTTCAAGCAATTCCAAGAGTTCAAAGCTCTTGTGGAGAACCAAATAGGGAAGAAAATCAAGGTGTTGAGGTCGGACAATGGGGGTGAGTATACCTCCAATGAATTCAATGACTTATGTGCAAGAGAAGGCATTAAGAAATACTTGACAATTTCTTACAACCCACAATATAATGGGGTTGTTCATAGGAAGAACATGGCCATAATTGGGGTTGAGAGAGGCAATTGGGGTTGAGAGAGCCATGCTACATGATCAGGGGCTACCACTCTTTCTTTGGGATGACACATGCAACACTGCAGTTTTTCTACAAAACATGAGTCCACACATAATATCGAGGAATAAGACTCCTAAGGAGGCTTTGTCTGGAAAGAAGCCTGAGGTTGGGCACTTTAGGATCTTTGGGTACCTAACATATTCACATGTCCCTTCTGAGAAGAGGACAAAGCTAGGACCCACAACAAAAAATGGAATTTTTGTTGGGTATAGCGAGACCTCAAAGGTTTTCTATATATACATTCCCTCCTTGAGGAAGACAGTTGTGAGATGAGATGTGAGATTTGAAGAGAATAGAGCTTTTAGGAGGTCATGAGATGTTGAGAAGGGGGACCAGTAGGCTCCTCAACTTCAGGTGAGTTCACCACACAGTACAGTGTCACAGAGTTCAGGACCACTTATTTCAGATCCGACTAGTTCACATGTGTCAGGGTCACAGATCATTGGTCCTCAGATTACTAGTTCACGGGGTATTGTTTCCCAATCCATTGGTTCTCAGACGACCACAAGATCATCATCTTCAGGTAATCCATCTTTAGGTGGTGGGATTAAGGAGGAGGATTCCCCTCCACGGGATGCTACTTCAAAGAAGAGGAAGACAAAATGGCTTCAAGACACTTTGAAGGATGCTTAGGGATCTGTGGGGAATCCTAGGAAGGTTGTCAAGGAGAGTAAACCTCCAGAGAGATTTTGTATCTATTTAGCTATGGTGAGCAAAATCAATGAATCCAAGCCTTCCACGTTTGAGGAGTCATCAAATCAATAGGTTTGGAAGGATGCTATGGTGGAAGAGTACAATTCCATCATGAAGAATGATGTATGGGACGTTGTTCCGAGACCTAAGGGGAAGTTAGTGGTGACTTCTAAGTGGCTCTATAAAATCAAGCATGTTGCAAATGGCACCATTGAGAAGTACAAGGCTTGATTTGTGGCTCTAGGGTTCTCAAAGGTAGAGGGATTTGATTATGATGAGATCTTCGCTCTGGTTGCTAGATATACCTCAATCAGGGAAATGATCTCCATTACAATAGAGATGGGTTGGAAGATCCATTAGATGGATGTGAAGACTGCATTTTTGAATGGTCTCATAAAGGAGGAGGTGTACATTGAGCATCCATAGGGCTTTGAGGTGCATGGGAGAGATTCTCATTTGTGCAGATTGAAGAAGGCACTATATGGACTGAAGTGAGCTCCCAGAGCATGGTATTGAAGGATTGATACATACTTGCAACAGATGGGTTTCAAGAAGAGTGAGGCAGATCCTAATCTTTACTACATTATGGTTGGAAATGATCCTCTTATTCTTGTTCTTTATGTGGATGATGTTTTCATTACAGGAGCAGAGAGACTAATAGATGGTTGCAAGCAAAGTCTTGCTTCAAAGTTTGAGATGAAAGACATTGGATTGATGCATTATTTCATGGGATTGGAGGTTTGGCAGGAGCCAGGACACATTTTTATGGGGCAGGGAAAGTATTCTATTGATATTCTGAAGAGATTTTAGATGGAGGATTGTAGGCCCATGTCCTCCACACCCATTATTACCAACTGGAAGAAGCTCAATGCTTATGAGACATAGTTGGTTGATCCCATGATTTATCATCTCTTTGATGTATTTGGTCAACACCAAACCAAATATTTGTTATGTTGTCAACACTCTCAGTCAATTTATGGTGGAGCCTAGGGGACTGCATTGGGTGGCAACAAAACATGTGCTCATGTACCTATGAGGTATGGTGGATTATGGCTTGGACTATGTGCGAGGGGATGGATTCAGATTGATAGGCTATACAAACTCAAATTGGGCAAGATATGTTGTTGACAGGAAGAGTACTTCAGGATGATGTTTCAAATTGGGCTCAACAGTTGTGTTTTGGTTCAGTTGGAAACAAAATTCAGTGGTACTGAGTTTTGTTGAGGCTGAGTACAAGGCAGCAAGTCAGGCTGATTGTCAGGCCATATGGATTTGCAAGTTGTTTGTTGGGATATTTGGTGTGTAGTTGAGGCCCGTGGTGATTTACTGTGACAATCAGAGTTGCATAAACTCTTTGAGAATCTAGTTTTCCATGACATGTCTAAACACATTGAGATTAGATATTACTTCATATGAGACTATGTTTAGAGAGGGGCAGTTGAGCTTCGGTTCATATTCACTGATGAGCAGGTAGCAGACATCCTCACTAAGGCTTTGGGAAGAGGCAAGTTTGTACCCTTCATAGATAAGCTGGGTGTAGTGATGAACACTTTCCTTGGTAAGAGGGAGTGTTAAAAAGTGTACTTAGGACAAGTGTTTCTCACGTAACTTAGGTGCCTAGTATGTGGGAAAGTGTCCAATGTGGTCCCTAGCACATTAACTTTATGAGATATAAAGTTAAAAATGACTTTGAGAATATTTATGAAAAGGGTGACTAAAGAGACTTTTAATCACCATCATTGATCTTGATGGCCCAAGATCTAATCTCATCCATTGGATCATGTGACTTTTCATTTACCCTCCAAGAGTGTATCTAGGGATTGAGGCGCCCCCCTTGAGCTCATTCTTCATGAGAATTTGGAGAGGTTGAGAGAGAGAGAGAGAGCAGAGAAAAGAGAAGAGGAGTTGAATTGCAGCTAGAGGCACGATTTCCAAGAAAAGTAGCTAGCATGATTTCCAATAAAATCATCTGGCACGTAAATTGAGGAAGAGGGTACAACAAGAAAGGATTTCATACTGTACGGATTGTGAACACACAGTACAATTGATTTATAGCACAAAAATCGAGGGAAAAGACAACACGATTTTTGAGGCATTTGGGTGTTGTCGTACAATAGTTTTGGCAAAAAATCAAGGCTAAATTTGGGCACAATTTACTAGACAAATCGTACACTAGACATGCATAGATTTCAAGGAGCTGAATTGTATTGTTTGTACATGAAAACATAACACACTTTTCGAGGAGTTTATCACAAAAATCTAGAAGATTGCTTGGCTCGATTTTCTAGATAAGTGTGTGCATTTAATGTCGTTACATTCTCCTGTAAAGAAAAATTTCTCTGAACTCAAGAATAATAAAAGGCCTCTCTCTCACTGGTTTTCCCCTTGCAGGTTTTTCCAGGGTCGATTTGACCAAAAATCTTTGTGTTACAATTTCTAAGTTTGAGCATTTATTTCCCATTCTCTTTGCTATTAAGAGGCTCTTGTGTTTCCTTTTACAAGTTTTAGTTTGTTCTAATATCATTTACAACAATGAATTAAATGTGGATTGGGCATTAAACTGAGAAAACTTGTTGAGGCTTGAAACTGGGTTGGGGTCTAAGAAATTTGCAAGAAATGAGGAGGAAAACCATGTATAGTCAAAACACGGATGCCTTATCTGTAAGAGGACGTTCCCAAGATAGAAATAAAAGTAATTCCTCAACTAGGAGATGTAAATCTAGAGGTAGATCTAAATCTATAGGAAAATCCTTAAGGAAATGCTAGAATTGTGATAAAATTGAACATTACAAGAAGGATTTTAGATCTAAAAGTGTTGAGAGAGGGGAGTGATCTGATGATGTTCCTTCCATAGAAGGGAATACCTCCTCATAGGAAGGAGGGGATGTGTACTTGGCTTCTTCAAGCACACATGCAAATCATGATGTATGGTTGATTGATTTGGGTATTTATTTTCATATGACTCCCAACAAGGAGTAGTTTTGTGAATATGAAAAGTATAATGGAGGTGATGTTTTCCTAGGGGAAAAATCGACATATAGAATCACAGGATGAGGAAAATTCAAGTTGGTACTCAAGGATGGAAGGATTATAACACTCCCTTGGGTTTTGCACTTTCTAGATCTATCTAAAAACTTGATCTATATAAGTAAGATGAGTGATGCGGGTGTACATACTGTGTTTGAAAAGGCAAATTGTGAAATGGTTCAAGGAGCAATAGTGTAGATGAGGGGAGTTTGGAATGGAACTCTATACAATCCATTGGGAAGCATGATCAGTTATGGGTGTAATTGTTCATGAGGATGGAAATGAAGAAGACTAAACCCATATGGTCTCTGGAGAAAAGACAATGCTCTGGCATTAAAGACTAGGACATATTGAAGAGAAGGACCTTTGAGAACTATGTGGTAAAGGTATAGTTGAAGGTATGTCTAATTGCACACTCGATTTTGATTTCTGTAAACATTGCATATACGGTAAACATAATCGAGTAAGATTCTCATCTTGTGCTATGTGATAAAAGGGAATCTAAATGTTAAGTTTTAGTGTTGTTATTAGTTTATTAAATCATTTCCAAAACAACAACATAAAAAGGATCACTGAAAGAAACACAATCACAAGGTACACAACATTTTATACTGGGAAACCCTCATGGGGGAGAAAACCTAACAAAAACTTCCTCAATAATAGATTGTCAATACAATGCCAAGACTAAGACCAAAAAAACAAGAATAAACTAGTACTGAGCATTCACCTCTCTTCTCCTTCCTCCTCCAACTGCATCTGCCTTCAAAAGATGCACACTAAATGAGTGAGTGAATGAATGTAAGAGTGAGGCACCATCCTCACTTATAAATACTAGGTGAGGAGGTGCTAGGGTTATGTCTCTTCACTTAGTAGGGCCGACTTCTTCCAAGAGTGGTTAAAACCACTTTATAAACCCCGGGGGATGACTTTTACAAATACCACCATATAAATATGGTTTGACCAATCCACAAAAGGGGATTTGGTCTTATACAAGACCCGACATGATCAATCCACAAAAGGGGATTTGATCTGTAATATAATAACTCAAATATACTTAGAATATTATTCGACGTTACAATATTTCAACACTCCCCCTTAATGAGAAGGGTACTCTATTGACATGACCCAATACAACATCATCAAGAGAAGGAGAGGGAAGCATCATCATTGGCATATGGAACATTGACTGGCACATCTATAAATCATCGGAAGTTTTTCTCATCATTAATACCATTGTCGTTCACAACATGGAGCTGGAGTACCATCATCATCATCATTCACAACATGGAGCTGGAGTAACATTATCATCATCATCGACAGCATGAAGTTGAAACATCAACATCAATAACATGAAGCTTAAAACAACAATCTCACCAACACGAGGCTGGTACAACATCATCAACAACACAAGGCTAATACAACAACATCATCAACACGAGGTTGAGACAACAACATCATCAATATGAGGTTGAGACAACAACATCATCAGCACGAGGCTGAGACAACAACATCATCAACACAAAGGTGAGACAACAACATCATTAGCACGAGGCTGAGACAACAACATCATTAGCACAAGGCTGAGACAACAACATCATTAACATATGGAAACAGAATGAGGCAGGTGAATCAACAACAACATTTGTGGTACTCTGACAGATCGACCTTATTGGACCTTCGAGATCTGCCCAAGAATCATAAGATTCCCTAGGATATAAAATCCTAGCAAGCTACCACGTGGTACTTTGACAGACCGTCCTTACCGGACCTTCGGGATCTAGCCAAGAATCAAAAGATTCCCTAGGAAATAAAATCCTAACGGAGCTACCACTGCTGACCACAGCTGGAATATACATGCACATGTACTCTGACAGACTGTCCTTACCCGACCTTTGGGATCTGTCCAGGGATGATCAATCCCCTAGGATATAAAATCCTAATGGATCTACCTGTTGTTGGTCAGGATACCGCATTATCATCAACATCACTCCCCCTTTCAAGAGAGGTCCTTTGGGACAACACCAAGTTTGTCTCAGAAGTACTCAAACTTCACACGAGACAGAGGCTTGGTCAACACATCTGCAACCTGCTCATCAGTGCCAACATATTCGAGCTTTACAACTCCCCTCTACACCATATCACGAATGTAGTGATACCAGATCTCTATGTGCTTCGACTTATCATGGAACATTGGGTTCTTCATCATTTTTATACAACTCTAGTTATCACATAGAATCGCGGTGGCTTCCATCTCCAGATCGAACATACCTGTCAAGAAATTTCAAAGCCATATGGCTTCACAAATGGCAGAACATGTTGCAATGTATTCTGCTTCTGTTGTGCTGAGAGAAATACTAGATTGCTTCCTGCGTTGCCATGAAGTCATGGTTGACCCCAAACTGAAAAAACATCCTGAAGTACTCTTTCTACCTGAGACACTTCCAGCCCAATCTGAATCAATATAACCACATAGTTTGAAGTCATGATCTCCAGTATAACAGAGACCATAATCCAACGTATCCTTAAGGTATCTCATCACATGCTTTGCATCTACAAGATGAACACGTCTAGGCTCCACCAGATACTGACTCAAGGTGTTCACAACAAAGCATATATTTGGCCTGGTATTCGTCAGATACATCAACAAACCAATAATTTATTTTTACAGAGTAGCATCAACCAACTCTAACAAAGTATCAACCATGAGTTTCAAGTTTGTTTCCATGGGTGTGTTCATGGCTTTACATTCCAACATGTCAAATCTATTCAGTATTTCAACTGTATACTTCCCTTGGTTAAGGAAGATCTTCTCTGGGCTCTACCAAACTTCAAGACCTAATAAATAATGCATCGGGCCTAGGTATTTCATCTCAAACTCTGCAACGAGCTTCTTCTTGCAATCTGTGATGAGATTTTATTCTCTTGTTAAGAATAAGTCATCCACATATAGTAACAATATAACTGGGTCAACATTCATAACCTTGAAGTAAAGGTTAGAATCAACTTTACCCTTGGTAAAGCCCAAGCTCCTCAGGAAACTATCAGTTCTGCCATACCAAGTTCTAGGAGCTTGCTTCAACCCGTACAGAGCTTTCTTCAACTTGCAGACATGAGTCTTTCTATCTTCAACTTCAAATCCTCGTGGTTTTTCTATATACACTTCTTCTTCAATACCACCATTTAAGAAGGTTGTTTTCACATCCATCTGGTGTAACTTCCACTTCATTTTGGTTGCAAGAGTTATGGTGGTTCTGATAGAAGTGTATTTGGCTACATGAGCAAATGTCTCTTCATAATCAATACCTTCCTTCTGAGAAAATCCATGAGCCACTATCAATTCTTCCATACCAAGCTCTAGGAGCTTGCTTCAACCTGTACAGAGCTTTCTTCAACTTGCAGACATGAGTCTTTCTATCTTCAACTTCAAATCCTCATGGTTGTTCTATATACACTTCTTCTTCAATACCACCATTTAAGAAGGTTGTTTTCACATCCATCTGGTGTAACTTCCACTTCATTTTGGTTGCAAGAGCTATGATGGTTCTGATAGAAGTGTATCTGACTACAGGAGCAAATGTCTCTTCATAATCAATACCTTCCTTCTAAGAAAATCCACGAGCCACAAATCTTGCCTTATGCTTTTCAATACTTTCGTCGGCTGCATGTTTTATTTTGTATATCCACTTGGAAGATACCACATCTTTGTTCTTTGGTCTGGGAAATACTTCCCATACATCATTCTTTATAATGGATGGGTATTCTCCAGTCATGGCATGCATCCATTATTTCTTATGAATGGCTTCTTCAAAGCAAGTAGGTTCCTTTTCTATGAGATCACACATCAAGGCCATATAGCTGGAGAATGGATTAGGTTTCTTGCTTTGTCTCATGGTTCCTTCTTGGGCACCATACTTCTCTATATCTTGAATAAGTTCTCTCATTCAAGTTGGATTTATCTTGTGAGAGCTCCTCATATGAGGAGGTTCTTGAGATTCTATCATATCATGATCTTCTGGAATATCATCATCAGGGTTAACTGTAACTTCCTTTACGGGTTCTCCAACTCTGGGAGCTACATGTTCCTCTTCATATATGTCTTCAAGCTCACATTTCCTTGATCTTTTGAGTGTTGCATCTTCATAAAAGGTTACATCTCTTCTAATCTCAATATGATGGTAACCTAGTATGTAAATTTTGAAGGCCTTGGAGACCTCACAATATCCAACAAATATTCCCTTCTTTCCTGAAGGATCCAACTTAGTTCTCTTTTCTTTTGGAATGTGTACAAATACTGGACAACCAAATATTTTGAGATGGCTTACTTCAGGCTTCTTTCCGGTGAACATTTCTTTGGGAGTTTTGAATCCAAGTGCACTATGGGATAATTTGTTTTGGACATAAACTGTTGTTCTTGTTGCTTCAACCCATAAGAGCATTCGAAGATCTTGATCATGAATCATAGTCTTTACTGCTTCCATAATTGTTCTATTCTTTCTTTCTGCTACACCACTTTGTTGAGGATTATAGGGAGTGGTGAGCTCCCTCTTAATCCCACATCTCTACAAAATCTTTTAAATTCATTTGAGGTGTACTCTCCTCCATTATCTGACCTGAGTATCTTGATTTTTCTTCCAGAGAGGTTTTCTAGCAAGGCTTTGAATTCCTTGAACTTTCCAAGTACTTCATCTTTTGACTTCAAGAAATAAACCCGAAGTCTTATGAGAGTAATCATCAATAAAGGATACATAGCATACATACCTGCTTGGAGAGATTGAAGGCATTGGACCGCATACATCTTAGTGGACAAGTACAAACCTCCTTCTTTTGATACATAGGATACATCCTTCATTCTCATCGAAAATCTTGTCATGTGCTTAAGAGCGAAGTGTTGAGGAAAAGGTACAGAGAACCTTACTCAAGAATTTTCAGATCTTGTCGGGCTAAGGCAAGATAGTTTGGAATGCCACCCGGGGTTTATGGCCAAAAAAAAAAATCACTTAATCCACAAGTATTAAGTACAAGGGACCAAGGCTGGTTTGTTTTATATATTATATGTAACTGTGCAGAAAAGAAATAAACTTAAACAAAAATTACATAAGTGTGTACATGGAGATAAAAGAAAAAAATGAACTAGATCATCAAAATACATATGTGAGATTGAAATAAAAAAACTAAATTTTGTATTGATTTTATTCTGAGATACAAGACTGAATTTTCTTTACAAACCCCTACGAGGGTAGGGACCAAAGTCAAATTTAGAATCCTCCAATGGGAACCATACAAAAAGACTCCGACAACAAAAGAAAACTGAAGCTGAAGATCTGGATCAACTTGCCACAAAATGTTGTCACTTGACTTTGCAAAATATTCTTTATCAGTTATAAAATGTAATTTATAAGCATACAAGAACACACAGACTGCCAAAGATAAATCATACACCTTTAAAACAAGTTGCTGAAATATTTGATTCAATTTTGAATCTTGTTGCCTTCAATAAGACCTTGTTGTCATCAAGATGGTTACGCCTTCTAGTAAACTCAGAATGAATGAAAGATGAAAGTATCTCACTAGTATAGAGAAAACCTTATGGTTGAAGTTCTCCTTCTATTTTTCTCCCCCCTTGTCTCTTCCTTTCATTGAGCTTTTATTCCTTCTCAATAGGTTATGGTAGTTCAACTACCTTTTTGGTTAAGCTTAACTAGCTTAACTAATTATTTGAGACAAAATAATAATAATATATTTAAGTAAGGGTCTAATTAAATAATACTAAATAGGTGGGATCCCTTGTGACTCCCATTTCCATCTCTTTTAATAATCTTCAAACATGAAATATAAAACCCCAATCATTTGATTCAAATATCCTCCTTGTAACTCTTGTTATCATATTTATATTAAATATCAACAAAAAATAACATGGCCATATCCAAAAATAGCATTATATCCATGTTGTCCCAAAAAAATGCCTAAATATATGCTTGTTGTCCAAAACATTGTCAATGTAAATATACTTTCCTCAATAGAAAATAACATAAACCATCATTAAAAACCATATTTATTGTGAGAGGCATTTGGACTCTTCTCACTGCTATCCCCTTTTGATCTTTCTGTGGAAACCTTAGGCTGATTGGAACCTTGAGTCTTGACTGCATTGATAATGTGAGAACAATCATCCTTAAGATGAAGACGTGAAGACACGGATTCGAAGGAATCTTTGGATGATTGGGAGGCAATGGCCACTCCTTTTCCTTTATCTTGCACAGGCTTGGGAACATTGGTTTTTAATCTCTTACTAGCATGAGATGACTGCACGGGAGAGACAACATGATCAACGTGGGAAATCGGATTCTTTGGCGGTGGCAAAGGGGCTAATGGAAAAGAAGCAGTAGGCCAATCGTGGTGATGAACAACGGGCTGATGGACAATCTCTTGCCAACTATCATTGGCAGACAATTCTGGTTGCATAGACACATGAGGGGGAATGTGGATACCGGAAATTTTTTGATGTGGCTGGAAGGGTGGTCTCCTAGGTCGAGGATAGAGGATCCCATGGCCAACTAGGTTAAATAATCCATCTTGAAAGAGCTGGTTTAATTCCTGTGGATCAACATCAAAATGTATTGAAAACCGAGGCTTTCTATGACTCCTCTACCAATTTCCTCTGCCTCTATTGCCTCTAGTAATACTGCCTCTTATAAAGAAGCTCATCCTGAAGAAATATTCCAACATGTTATGAAAAACTCTTGACAATCCATGCATAAAACTCTACCTAAATAAAATCAAAAGGTTGGCTCTATTATTCACACAGAAGCACATGCAATCCATCCATCAACTCTAAAAAAACCCAATCAATCAATTTTCCTTTTGAACACGGAGTGGTAGGGCTATTTGGAAGACAAGGGGGATATAATGTGTGAAAAGTGGTAGCATGGATGGGGAACGACCGACGAGTACAATTCAAACAATTGCAGACGTAACAAAAACTGTATCCATGTTCAACTTTCAAACACCAGTCATTATCTTAGTCTTTTCTGTTTTGTTGTTAACCCTTTCTTTTTTTTAAATGGATTTAAATTTTACAATAATAGAATAGGGAATGCTTTAAATGTACTTAGGAAGGCGAGGGGGATATAATGTGCGAAAATTGATATAATGAGAGGGAAAAACTATTCTTGTTCAATTATATGCAATGATATCCAAAAAACGCCATTGCCATCAGTAAAATAATTGCCAAAACTTTTTCTCTGTTTAGTAAGTCAAATCCAACACAATTGTTTTCATATCATCCAATATAAAACCCCAGGAAAATTCCAGGACTGTCAACTGTACAAATTTCCACTTCCTTCTCTTTTTATCATTAGAGTTTTTGGGAAAGACTGTTAACAAAGACATTCAACACAATTAAAACTAAATTACATCAAGTGTGCGTGGGAGGCTGAGAAAACGATCTAATCCAATCATCATAAAACGATGGTATTACAAATTTAATACCCGCTGTGTAAACAGACTAGGTTCGAAACCCATGTGCAAGTGGTGCTTGTTTATTTTATCATTATACAGTTTTCAAAATCGACCAAAACTCCATGGATATATGAAAAATGAGACATGAATAGCCAACCTCCCAAATGTTGGATTAACCACTGATAACAAACATCAAGTTCAGAGTTTGAAATTGCGACTCATCAATAAAAGAACTGAAGTCTGGGAAAAAACGAAGGCGAAACTTTCAAGGGTTTTGCAAAAAAGAACATTTTAACCATCTCTTATCACAACATACTTTCCACCGACCTCTCCACATACCCCTCATGAAGGCCGCAAAACAAATATGCCCATACATATACAAACAAATGACAGACAATTTGAAGGAGCTGCAAATATTTCAAGACTGGGTAATGGCATTAAGAAAACAACCATCCTTTTATATCACAGAGAGAAGAAAAACCTCAAATTTTAATGACCAGAGACAAGTGAAACCCAAACAACATTTGCCCTAATTATTTGCTAACAGACATAGCAACATAGCAACCACATATTCTGGACGCAATGTCATTCAAATAAAAAGAAAATTTCGACTATGAATCAACTTGAACACTCAAACACCAACATGGAGGAACTCCATTTAATATGAGATTTCATAGTTGAAAACCACATACATTCATTTAATCTTTGGAAAGAAAGCACAACCTGTGAGAAAATCTAAGATGCAACATCAAGATTTTATTTTGAGCGGAGCTATGTTTCATGAATGAAGAGGCAAGAGCCATCATACCTGTATGCAAAATGCCAAGAAAATAATGAGCATGATTCTTCTTTCCAAGGCCGAGCAAAACAGAGGCAACACCAGCCAAAACAACAAACCCAAATGTGAACCAAGTGAGGGTGGTGACCTCGAGGTAGGGTTAGAGCGACGTGCAATAATTGCACGTTGTTTCCTACATTAACTCCATCAACCACAACCAAGTACGAGCACACCAACACATAGTCCACTATGTGTGCCATCAAAACAAAACAAATCACATTTTCCACCTTCCAATAACTCATGTGCATAGTTTAATACTTAGCACCAAATACATCCAATATCCCACATTCCTCGCTAGGGGAAAATTACCACCCTAAACAACTTAATCAGTGTCCACGATAATAACAAGAATTCATAAGTGCCATATGCTCTAACCATATACAACCCATGTTTGGAGTTCAAATCAACCATTCAAAATATATATGCAGCAGAATAAACCAAGATGCTCATTAAAACAACACCTTTTCCCTTTCTTCTTTAAATTAAATCGCCAATAAATCTATCATTTGCCCATTTCACTTGAAAATCAGTTTCAATTATCATTTTTAAACTGTAGAGTCATTTTTGCAAAATATACATAAGTGCAAACAATAAGAGCGTCCTTCATCATTATTCACACAGCGGGGTCACACCTATCTAGTATATTATTAATTATATATATATAATAAGGCATTGCAACCAATTTGCATTCAGGGATTCCACGTTGCTCTTTTGGGCGTCAACAAACTGGCGACTCCACAGGGAAATATGTTCCTAACAGATTCATAAATCAGAATGTCTGGTTTCACAGACCAGTAGAAGTAGATGATAGAAAAAACTGTTGAAAAGACTAGTTATGCAACAAGGGGGAAAGTTCGTTTAAGGGAAATAATGAGACAAGACTTTGGGAATAACTTATGGAAAGTGGTACGCATGAGGGGGTTTGGTCCTATATGCATAACATTCGAACAATATGTAATAGATAATGCTTCTTAAACTTTCAAGGAGAATGCTTATGATATGCTCTTGAATCTCAAGATGGAGGGAAGAAAGGGTTAGCAGAAACAGGGAAGAAGACAAGATCAACTATCCTACAACAATATTGAAAGAAAAAAAAAAATTCACTGATGTCTGAAAGGAGGACATCGTGACAACCGTTTGTATCTTATTATCATTGATCAACAATATTTACAGAATGGCATTGTAATGGAAAAACTGATGCAAACTTTATTTCTGATTATTTCGAGAAGCACACAACAAAAATTGAAAACTTCAGCAAAAATTGAAAACTCAACAAACCAAAGTAAAAAAGAAAATAGTAAAACAAAGGACTATATACATCAGTCATTTTTATACAAGCGTTCAACGATCAAGTCTGTTCCACATAATGTTTCCAGTGGGAACCATTAGTACTGTAAGAGAACAATCACTCTTCCAAATCCTTTAAGAGGTATGAGTTTGTGCCTAGGATAAAAGCGATTTTGAAAGGACCTAGCCATAGTTTTTGGAACTTAGAATGTCTTCCTATTTCAACATGGTCTGAGTCCCATAGTAGGAATTTATCATCAATCTTGAATTCAACAAATTTTGCTCATCTGTTAAAATACTTTTTCACAATTTTCTGCCTTCTTTTTATGTTCTCCAAGGAAAAATTTATTTGTTCTTCCAGGGCTAACAGTGCATTTATCCTTTGGGGAACATTTGAAGAATTTAATTCTTCAATCTGTAGCATCATCCGCAAGGAGGAAATTTCTAGCTTGGTAGGTAGAATCGCCTCTTGACCATATACGAGTTGAAAGGGGGTACAGTCTGTACTTGCTTTGGAGGTTGCGCGATCTACCCAGAGAGCATAAGTGAGAAGCGTGTGCCATTGGTCAGGTTTGTCTTCTATAATTTTCTTTACGATCCTAACCAGAGTCTTGTTAGTGGACTTTGCTTTCCCATTTACCTAAGGGTAACAAGAAGATGAAGTGAAATGTTTAACCCCCAACTTAACCAGAAATTGAGTCAATTTTGTAGAAATGAACGTTGGGTTGTTGTTTGTAATGATCTCTAATGGAATGTTGAATCTAGAAAAGATATTAGGTTCTAGGAAAGAAATTACCTGCTCATCCTTTGCATGTCTAAGAGGGACAACCTCGGTCCACTTGGTAAAGTAATCAGTGGCTGTCAAAATAAAGATATGCCCCGCGAATGACGGAGGATTGATAAGACCAATAAATTATAGGCCCCATTTAGAAAAAGGGAAATCCAGGAGGACAATTTGTAAAGGCATGGAAGAAAGGCGTTCTTTCCCAACGAATTTCTGGCACTTATCACAAGATCTTGCGAATTTATAATAATCCTAGAATATCGTAGGCCAAAAGTAACCATTTCTTATGATTTTTAATGTAGTAGCCTTAGCAGTAAAATGACCACCAATGTGAATGACATAAGCCGACGATCCATGATTTTCGTGTACCAATTTATGTGCTTCTTCATCATTTACACATAGAAGTAACAAACCATCAACAAACCTTCTAAGCAAAAGTATCCTAAAATGATATACTTGGAAGCTTCAAGGCAGAGTCTCCTTCTCTGGTGAGGATCAAGCTCATTTGGACACTTTTGATACTGCAAATAAAACACCATATTTGTATACCAAGGATGTTTAGATATAGAAAGATTTTGATTCTCAATATAAAAGTGAGCTGAAAGAGGATTATCTTGATCATCGAGTTCTTCACTTGGTTCAGGATGCTGAGCTAAGTGAAGAGCTAGGTCTCGTCCCTTGATTGTCTTTGAAGTCATGATCGTCAAATCATGCTCCTAAATTTTGGCAAGCCAATGTGCAAGTTTTCCTGAAAGATAAGTTTGTGAAAGCATAAAATTCACATCAGGAAAAGGGACTCTTACCTACGTATGATTGCCTAAACTAAAGTGGCAAATTTTTTCTATACTCTTAACAACAGTAAAAGCGTGTTTCTCAATATAATAGTACTTGATTTCATCATTTGATAGACTCTGGCTCATGTAAGCTACAAGTTTTTCGTTGTTTTGGTCATCACTTTGGAAGAGGATAACAAAAATTGCTTCCTCGATGGCATTGGTATATATGATAAAAAAATTCTCAAAATTTGGTTTCGCCAGAACTGGTGCAGAACTGATTGCTTTCTTAATCCTAAGGAAAACATTTTCGATGTCATCTATCCAAGAAAAAGAACAATCTTGCTTCAAAAGATTATGAATTGGTTTAACCATGACAACAAAATTAGGAACAAACCTATGGATAAAGTTAATAATGCCCATGAAATCTTGAACTTCTTTCTTGGAAGTGGGGGCAGGAAGGTTTAGAATCGCAGTAATCCTTTCAGGATCAATGCTTCTTCCTAAATAAAAAACAATATGACATAGGAGTTTTCCCTTTGTGACACCAAAAATAGATTTGGAAGGATTTAAAGAAATGCCAAATTTTCTGCAATGCATGATAACTTTTCTAAGATGACCAAAATGATCCAACCGGTTCTTTGAATAAATAGTAAAATCATCAAGATAAACTTGGATAATCTTACTGATTAGATCGTCAAAAGTTATCTGCATAGCTCTTTGAAAAGTGGGACTTGCATTAGGCAAGCCAAAAGGCACACGGTCATAAGCAAAGGTTCCCCAACATGTAGTAAAAGTGGTTTTATACCTATCGGTCCTTTTTACCTTGATTTGATTATATCCAGAAAATCCATCAAGTAAGGACATCATTTGTGACCATGCAACCTGTTGTAAAATCATTTCCATATTAGGAAGTGGAAAATGGTCTTTGACACTCGCTCTATTCAACGCGTGGAAATCGACACATAATTTGATCTGTCTAGTAGTCTTCTGAACAGGGACCATATTTGAACCACTCATAATACTTAACCTAAAATATTATATTAGCTTTTAATAAATTTTCCAATTCTTTTCGAATAGTAGTTTCGACTGCAGGGTTAATAGGTCTTTGTTTTTTCCCAACTGGTTTTACCCCTTCCTTGATAGGAATGACATGTTGTATAAGAGCAGGATCAAAACTACAGAGATCCTCGTATGACCATGCAAAAACATCTTGAAATTCACGGAGTAGCTTAGTGAATTTCAATTTTTCTTCATCAAAACATTGGGCACCTAGTTTAATGATCTTTGGAGATTTGGGTGTCCCAATATTCAAGGAAATGGTATCACCCACTTTCCTTTTTGACTCCTCTTCCTTATGACTTTCTTTGTTGCCTACATCACTCGACAAAAATGAACTTTCGAGAGGAGTCAAGCCTTTAGGAAATTTGTCATCTTCCATAGATATGATTTCCTTGGGCTTAAGCGGTTCATTTTGTATGAAAGCTTAAATTCCTTCATCATTTGGGAAAACCTGCCATGATTCTACGTTATCAGGGATGTGAGGACGATATAGAGATTGGAAAGTACAATCAGGTCTTTGAGGTAAAAGTTGTCAGATAGGAGATGCTGCAAACACAACTAATCTATCAACCATTGAATTAAGTTCCCTCTTAACATGATTTATGTTAAATGATAACATATTTGAAATGAGCATCCACACAACTTGGGTATAGCGTTTAAGCAACTTGTTGCTTGGCGAATAAATCTTACCTACAAGGTTCACAACAAGTTCAGAAGCATGAAAAACTGTAAGGTGGCTACAACCAAGGTTACATGCATTTTTTATGTCTAACAATAAGGCCTCAAACTCGGTGACATTGTTTGTACAAGCAAATTTTAACCTATAAGAAAAATTGTGGATTTTACCTGTAGGAGAATATAGAACGATGTCGTCCCTATTACCTTCATTTGAGCATGATCCATCAAAATGCATGTGCCATATGCCATCGTCAAAATCAATTGGTTCAAGCATAGTGTCACCCTCATTAGCGAAGATAGACTACAACCCCAAATCTTCTTCGAGATAATTTACATTGGGTTGGGGAACGCTCTCTATATATGGTAAAATTTGTCCTTCCCTAAGGACTATAATGTTCTTTCCATTCCGAGGGACAAAAAAATGTGTTCCATCAAGTGAAAGACATCCACTCGTTAAGGCTTGCCAGTCTATTCCTAAAATAATTGAATAGTTACTCACTGGCATATCAATTAATTGGATGCTGAGAGTTGTTCTTATATCGGGATGTGCACATAGAACTAAGGTTACATATTTGATTTCACCTATAGTTGATTGTTGCAAATTGTTATAAGAGGGCATGCTTCTAGAATTTTCATTAGTGCATGATAAGCCAAGCTCTTCCATGATAATTTTTCACATTACACTTGGACCAGACCTGCCATCGATTAGGCAACAATGAGCTATTTTGTCCATAATTTTTACAGAAATATAAAAGGAGGTTTTTTACAGTGTTCCTAAAATTATTTACACATATTTTATTTACAGTTGAATCCTCTTCTTTTGACTCTTCAAATAGATTGGCTATGGTAGAAATTTTACCTTCCATAAAGTTTTTGAGATCCTTTGTTGTTCTGGGATGGAAACCATGTCCAAAAGAGTAGCATCAACTTTGATATTAGCCAATTGATTAATGATATTATATTTAGAAGAGGGAAGAGGAGAAGGCACTCCTTGATTATCAAGAGTTCTGACAGTTTGTGTATCATCAACTTGAGAAGATGAGCTTGGGATAGAAGAAGTACGAGGATGGTCATATTTCTCTTGGCAGTGTAACATTTATTCTTGGTATTTATTACCATAACATATCCTGGTTCAACCCAATCTAAAATAACAATTGTGGTATCGAGCCTTTTGCCAAAGATCTTATCCCTGACATTTTTCTTAACTTCGCAAGTACTTTATTCATGATTTTATTCACAGAAGTTACACCAACTGCGAGACATAATGGCCTTTGGCTGAAAATTGTTTTTATTATTATTCCTAAAAGGCGCTAAGGAAGAATAATATGCCCTAGGGGCAGAGGAAGAGGCATTTCCTTTTTTCTCATAGGATATCATCCTATTATTCATATCTTGCATGAGTTATAGGAGGGTAGACATATATGTTTTCTAGACCAAGTCTCCCTTGGGGAGACCCGTTCTTTCGAGTTGCTCCTCATATTCTATGCAAGTATGAAGAGCAGAACCAAGATTGTCAATAGCCTTCTCTTCAAGTCTATGATGATAAGAAGAAGGTAATGCATTATAATAATGCATGAAAGAAACTTGATTTTGAGGGCAGATTAGTTCAGGGATTTGATTATATAATTTGGTGAAGCGAAGGTTAAAAGACTTAATGGTTTCACCATCTTTATAGGAAATGTTGTTGTATTCCCTCAACTGCTCAGTTGAACTCTTGTACTGTCCATAAGTGGACTTGAACCAATAAACCAATTCTTCCCATGTGGAAAGAATTTTGGGAAGGAGATCAAAAAAATATGCTACAACTTTCCCTTCGAGGGAGTTGACAAATAGACACATGCAAGTGTCGTTATCGTTAGCCCCGATATTATGAAAAGCATTAGAAAATGCTACCAGGTGTTTGTTTGTAGTAACGATATTATTTCCTGAAAACCTAGGTAAATTCTCCTTGAACTTTAGTAACGGGTGAGTAGCAGGTGCTAGATTCAAGGGAGAAGATACGTGCCATCGGGTGGTCATAGAATCTTCCTCAAATTGGAAAAGCCCATATTTATTTATAACTTTAGTAGGATTGGTAGTGGATTGAACAATGACTTGATGAGTGTATATACTACCAATCATTAACGAAGTAGAAGGCTACGAGGAGGGGGAACCTCTTGTTTCACTACCACTACCTGCAAATATCATGTTGAAGGTGATAGGTATGGGTAATGAAGGTGAATTAGCAGAATCCGATAAAGTTCGCCGTAGAGCACTTTCTTGTGTTGATAAAACAATTTTCCTCCTTCCTATTTCAAAAACAGGAGTGGCTTCAAGGGACAATCCTCTTCTCCTTCGAAAGATACGAGGATTAGAGGACATGAAAAGAAAGACCAAAGATATAGGAAAGGGGAGGTTACTTCTGATTTCTGGGCTGTGTTTACCTAGCTTCCCAACGTTCACAGATACTTATGTCCCTTTCGATTACTTCCTAGGAAATTTCAAGTTCAGCGTGAGTACAAGAATTCATAAGTGCCATATGCTATAACCATATACAACCCATGTTTGGAGTTCAAATCAACCATTCAAAATATATATGCAACAAAATAAACCAAGATGCTCATTAAAAGAATACCTTTTCCCTTTCTTCTTTAAATTAAATCTCCAATAAATCTATCATTTTCCCATTTCACTTGTGTTAGCACTAGAAGTCACTCTTTGATTGCAGAGAAATTAAGCCCAGTACCCATCAGTTTGTATGTCACAGGTTGGTTTTTAAAAAGGTCAAATGGGTGTAGATTCGAGATGATATCGTTTTAACTCAGAAAACTGGATTGGTATGCACATGTAGGTAAGGTCTTAATTGACTTCAGTCAGTAAGTTGGAGTAAGGGCGAGTAGAGGGAAGACTTTGGTGAGGAGAGAGTAGAGATCTGTTGTAGACATTAGGTCTTCCAGCAGCCTAAGGAGGAAAATCTTCAAATACAAGATCCTCTTGGATTCAAAACTTCAGAAAAATGAAGAACATAAATAACAACACTGCAATCAAATATACATTACAATATAGTCAAACAATCCATGTGAATCCTTCAATCATGGACACTTCAGTATCAGAGGCAAATAGGATGAAAAAGAAGCTGATTTTCATTAAAGAAGAAGTCTCAGATCAAAATACATAACCAACAAACCAAAGTTCTTCCTCAAAAGTTTACAATACGGGAGCCTAGCTCAACCATTGACCATAAAAAAATATCAAAACTAATTACATATACTCAAAAAAATTTCCCAACAGAGGCATGCTCGAGCTTTCATGGTGCCGTGTCTTCTCAGTTAGACCATGCATACAGTTTCTTCTGCACACGCCTTCCCCTGTCAGACGAAATCTCAGTTTTGCTAGTCCCTGTATGTCTCTTCGGTCATACTTTTTTGACTTTCCATTCATGGGGGAAAGATGACGTTTCAACCACCTACCCCCGCTTTCATTAACTGCTTCATCAGGATCAGAACGAGGCTGAGTCAACTTGGCACTTGGAAAACATGGCGGCCTCTTTCTGCGGCCAACAACGACGTTTCGGCCCTTGGCGTAGCTCACGTGAACTCTGCACCTTTACCTGCATGCGACCTTGGGCCCATTCTCGAGTGCTTCACGACTTCAGGCTTTAGGTGCTCTGATGTGAGCCACTCTCGAATCTCCTGATTCCGGAACTCTCGAACTGGAGCTCAGCGAGCGCTAGATCCCATTCAATATGACCTCTGCTATGACCTGGGGCTCTATCCCCGAAAGTTTCGGGACTTCGCTTCTCAGGGATAGAGCCCTTAGGGGTCGACTTTACAAATACCACCATATAAATATGGTTTGACCAATCCACAAAAGGGGATTTGGTCTTATACAAGACCCAACATGATCAATCCACAAAAGGGGATTTGGTCTTATACAAGACCCAACATGATCAATCCACAAAAGGGCATTTGATATATAAGATAATAACTCAAATATACTTAGAATATTCTTCAAAGTTACAATATTTCAATAGTACATGGTGATGTGTTTGGACTTGTGCTTGTTCCATCACAAGGTAAATATGTGTACTGTGTTTCATTCATTGATGATTTCTCGAGGAATACATGGATTTATTTCTTTCGAAAGAAATATGAGGTCTTTGGTAAATTTAAAGAGTTCAAGGCTTTTGTGGAGAATCAAACAAAGAAGAAAATAAAGGTGCTAAGAATAGATAAAGGTGGAGAGTTCCGCAAGAATGAATTCGAGGAATTTTGTAAAAAGTGTGGTTAGTGAGAAAAAATACTACTCCATACACACCTCAAAAGAACGGGGTTACAAAAAGGGTGAATAGGATGTTGATGGAAAAAACAAGGAGCATGCTCAGTGGTGCCGAGTTAGCACATGAATTCTGGGCAAAGGGAGTGGGTACTACATGTTACCTGGTAAATTGATCACCTTCATCAACGTTGGTTGAAAAAACTCCCCACAAGGCATAGACTGGTAAAAAACCCTCTCTTGAAGATCTCATTGTTTTTTGTTGTGATGCTTATAATAATATAATAATAATAATCTATTTTTAAGGTCACCGCCAAGCTAGACACCAAATTGGTGTATGAGACCCCCTCCACCCAGCGATTTGACTGGTAAAGTCTAAGGAGGTATACATACCCTACCCCCCTATGGATTTGTACGTGTTCCAAAGGAAAATTAGATTAAATTGGATAATAAAGATAAAAAGTGTATCCTTATTGGTTAAAAGGATGGTTTAAAATGTTATAAACTTTGGAACCCAACAACTAAGAAGGTTGTCTACATTTGGGATGTTGTCTTTAGAGAGGTTATAGATGTTTCCAAATAGGAAGTCCCACCAAAAGAAAAATAACCAAAGACAATAGAGTTTGAGTTGGAGGGTGAAGAATCAAACTCAACAGAAGAACATGAATCAAAAGAATAAGAACCTCATACTATAGTATCGAGGAGATCGGTTAAAGAAAGAAGAAATCCAAAAAAGTATACTCCACCTGATTTTCAATCTAGTTTTCCTTTATTTGTTACTGATGATGATCACAAGATTGTTAGGGAGGCAGTGGATTAAGAGGATGGTAAACTATGGAAAACGACCATGGTTGAAGAAATGTCAGTCTTGAATAAGAATGAGGCCTGGGATCTAGTTGAGTTGTCGGCTAGAAGAAAACCTGTCAGTAGAAAATGGGTGTTTAAAACGAAATTGAATGCAGAAGGTAAAGTGGAGAAGTATAAAGATAATCTAGTAGAAAGGGGATGTTCCCAAGTAGAGGGAATAGATTTTGGTGACATTTTTTCTCATGTTGCTAAATTAAATTCTATTAGATTTCTTTTGTTTGTTGCTGCTGATTTTTATCTTGAAGTAGAACATTTGGACATAAAGACAACATTCCTACATGGAGATCTTGAAGAAGAAATCTACATGAAACAACCAAAAGGTTTTGCAGTGAACGGTAAGAAAGAGTTGGTTTGCAAGCCTAAAAGTCCATTTACGGGTTAAAGAAATCTCCAAGGATGTGGTATCAAAAGTTTGATACTTATATTTTGAAAATTGGTTTCATAAGGAGCAAAGTTGATCATTGTGTGTATTTTAAATTAGTTGTTCAACATTTTATTTATGTGGTTTTGTATGTTGATGATAGGAAACAACAAGGAAATCATCAAGGAGGTAAAAACTTAGTGGTCTTCTAAATTTGATATGAAATATCTTGGTGCTACAAATTTTATTTTGGGCATGGAAATTAAAAGAGATCAGGCAAACAAGAAACTCTAGTTGAATTAGAGGAAATATGTTGTGACAATATTGCAAAGGTTTAATATGCATGAATGTAAAATAGTCAAGGTCCCTATTCTTGTAGTTGTAAAGTCATATGCAGATAAATGTCCCAAGACACATGAAGAGGACAAGGACATGTCTCGCGTTCCTTATGCTAGTATTGTTGGCAATTTGATGTATGGAATGGTATGTACTAGACCAAACATTGGACATTCAGTGGGAGTTTTGAGCAGGTATATGTCGAAACCTGAGAAGGAGCATTGGACAACTATAAAGAGGGTTTTTATGTATTTGAGTGGCACTATAGATTATGGAATTTTTTACCAACGAATACCTAGCATAAAAAAAGTGTTGGACATACATGGATTTTTTGACGCAGTCTGGGCTAGAGATTTGGATCACAAAAGATCTAGAAGTGGTTACGTGTTTAACCTATTTTGATTAGAAATCAATTAGATGAGAAAGATACATTATGCAGTTGCACTCTCAACTACATAATCTAAATACATGGAAGTTACTCACATGAGTAAGGAAGTTGTATGGTTATAGAGGTTGTGTTCTAGTATTGGGTATGTACAACAAGTTGTAAGGTTAGATTATGACATTCAGAATGCAATCTTTGTTGTAAAGAACCCAACTTATCATTCTAAGACAAAGCACGTTGATGTTCAATATCACTTTGTGAGAGACATGGATGAAGACAAGAAGGTGTTTTAGGTGAAATTCGACACTTTGAAGAATATTGCAGATTCATTGACAAATTATGTAAGCACTAAGAATTTCTCTTGGTGTAGAGAAACAATGGGCATTGTTTCCCTGAATTGTTTATCATGTAATCCTCGGGGGCCATATATGAAAATAAAACAACATGTGGGAGAATGTTGGGTATGTTTTATATTCTTTGCATGGTTATCCCCATGTGCGATGTGTATGTGCTGAGTGAGTGGGGGTCACAGGGGGGGTGACAACCCACCCAGTCCAAGGGGGTTGCAGGGTGAGTTGGAGCCCCTACAAAAAAAATTGGGTGGTTTTTTGGTCTGTTTTGGGTGGTTTTGGCACACGATTTTCCGACCCATGGTTTTCTAATTCCAATTAAGGAATTAAGGTTGTAATCTAATCCAGGTCAATGGATTAAGGTATTGGATGTCGCATAATCATATATATTGTATTTGTAAATGGTGAAATTAATACAATGAGAGTTAGAGGTGCGGCTCTAAACATTTGTTGGTTTTCCATGTCAATCATTTCTAAGATAAATTTCTAAGTATTATGTGTGAATGCTATTGTTTTCTTTTTGTTTTACAAATAATCTATGTGTGCATTTCTATACTATAAAGGTTTAAAATGTACAACTATGATAGGAATTCATTCCCATTAATTAATCTACCCTTAAAATTGAGCATCTTAGAAAGTAGATAGGATTATTAATAAACATTTATAAACCAACCACTGACCCTTTTTCTATCCTCCTCAAATCAATCATGGAAACATCATCAAAATAGTGGAAAATGCAAAGAGGGTCATCTATGTAACGAGGGAGTATCGTTGGGGTAGTCATATTTGGGCATGCAACATGGATAACAATCCCAATCAGGGCAATGATAAATTTTTAGTTGTTGCCTTTGTCTAAACGACGAAGAGGTGATCGTTGCATGAGGAAGTTGGGTGGGAAATTTAGGTCCATATATATGACATTGTACTTAACAACAATTAGTTTAGTATTAACCAAGAACCATACGTGAAGCATTTTAGAAATCACTAAATTTTAAGTGGAGACTAGAAAGGGAGTCCTAACATAATTAACAAGAGTTGTAAAGCGAAGAATATTCAAAAGAATAACGTGAAACATCAAAACTACACAAAATTTTCTTGTTTAAGACATATACAGTGAAGAAGGGAAGACCCTGGAGGTACACTTGAAATGGGAACAATAAATTGGAAAGACACAAATAAGGAAGAGGTTACATGGAAGAGCAAATAGTCGAGGCTTGATCATCAACATAAATATATCATGACACTTTTAGAATGAAGCACATGAGTAAGGACATGTTGTATCTAAACAAGTCCACTATATGTCATCGACCATTGTTTTTTTCCATCTCTATGGTTTTGATTTCATTATATTATCCACATTAGGAATAGTGGGACCAGTCAGATATAAGCCATCTTATAGGGTTGACTCACAATGAACTTAACAATGAAGTTTATCATACTTTTTTACAAGATAGTCTATGAGTATTATGAGATGTTGAAATAATTTGAACATTGAAATATAATGTTAAATAGGTCCAACCTATCTATTATATAACAAAGTCCTCACAAGTCATTTGGATGGATAAAATAGTTATAAAGAAATTAATTTAAAGTTAAGTAGTCTAAACACAATCCTTCAAACCATAATTAGGCCTAATTGTAGACCTTAAATAAATTAAAAAATATACATAAATAAGGCTTAATTGTATTCAAAGTACTTTTAAATAATCTAAATAATTATGTTAATGGATGCCTCAGGTTAAGGACAATATGAGCCTCAAGAAAGTGATGTCTTATTTAATTGGCACTCTCTTTTAGCGAAGAAAAACCCAATCCTCCAATCATAAATAGCCCACTAAACCATATCCTCTAATTATAAATAACCCACTAAACCATATCCTCTAATTATAAATAGGCCACTATCTCTACTTATAAGGTATAATTCAATCAACTTAGCCTCAATCATTCAGTTCAATCACATACAATTCTTCCTCCATTTTTAGGCTTGCAAGTGCATCCTAGCCATTACAGAGTGTGTAGATGCCTCCCATGAGAGGGCTTAATGGTTATGAACATGTGTTTTCTCCTTGGAGGTCATGGGTTTGAATCCCCAAGGAAGGTAGGCTATGGACACCTCCATAGACTAAGCAATCAAATTGCTACATGGAGGGGGTCTCATATGCCAATATTTTGTGTTTGGCTAGGTTGTTACCTTGAATTAGATTATTATTATTAAAAAACTTAAGTACATTGTCATTATCAATGAAACCTTTTTTCTAATTCAATGCTTAGTGACTTTATTGTATGTGTTCATTTTGAGAAATTAAAAAGAAAGGTATTATGTAATGTAAGAAACTATAAAGAAATATTTTGGAAGCATCCAATCCATTGGAAATCCATGGAACCATCGCAATTATTGATTGCAAATCATAATCAAGTGTTTAACACAAGAATCGAAGAGCAAGATATCTACTATGAGAATAGATTCCCTTAAGTACTTCAAGAAGTATGCATTGCATATGGACAATACAATCAAAACTACCAAAATTCTTGTATATTGTTGCATTGGCATCATGGCACTGGAAGTGACACTTACTCGGAGGTGTCAAAGGTCAAAGTGCATCTTCCAATTATTTGATAAAATGTCTACAAGAATTGAAAGGACACCCGCCAACTATTTGATGAAATGTTTAAAAGAATGTCTTAGTTTTTGTTCGAGAGGGGGCATGCAAATCTTAGTGAAAACCCTTATTAAGAACATTATCAGATTAGAGGTGGACAACTTGGACACTATTGACAATGTAAAGGCTAAGATTTAAGATAAGATAGAGAATTATCCCAACCAATAAAGATTGACCTTCACAAGTAAGCGTTATCCCCATTTTGTGGATAACTAAGGAGATTATGTCTCGAGGCCCTTAGGTTGCAGATATGGATTGTCGAGAGACTGCATAACCAACAATATCCTTTTTCATGGATGGAGACCCTTCTCACCACAACAGATGATCAAAGATATCCAGATGGCATCCACCACATCAACTGGTTTTTGGAAGGTAGTGGGCCTTGCTCCATGAGGTACAAGTCAGTATTATGGTAAACATCATTTCAATATTAAATCCATTCGAGTATTTTGTATCTTAGATTGCTCTAGATTTCATGATATACGCCTGGACATTATGCCTTTTACCTTGCTTCACCTTGGTGATTGGCATTGTTCCCTAGTAAGTGGTTTTCCTTGGGGATGGGTTTGCTACTGAAGTGCCATTGTACCATTCCTGATCATACTTACCACTTTCCATTACTGTTCCTCCCCATTTCCCCCATCTATTGGGATTGTAGGGTGTATTGACCCAAGAAGGGTTTTCCCTCATTTTATGGGAAGAAGGGGCTGAAGGCCCAACGATATTGATGTGGGGTAAAATATAAAAGCCTATGTATGAACCTTCTAGATGATTCAGCCAGGGATCACCCAATAAAGAAATGAAATGCTTATCTTTGAGTAAAGGGGGACCCACAATAAAATATGTTTAAAAATGATTGAAAGGTTAGTTGGAGGATATGAGGTCTCATCACGAGACAACCTATCATGTCCATGGATATCTAGTGGTATGACATTACCATCATCTAGTCACCAAGCTAGGGTAATGGCTCTCAGTTGCATGGATGAGAGAAAGGGGGTCTCATCATGAGCCAAATTTCTCATTTCCACTAGGTGTTTGTGGGTGACACTACCATTATTTGGACACCATGCCAGGGAAGTGGCCTTCAACCTTTCCTTAAAATTATGAAAGAATGAAATAATGGAAAATAATGGCTTGGAAAAAGTGCATTGGAGATGAAGGTACCATACACCCTCTACAAATGCATCCATGAATGAGACACTACGACCTCTTGTATGTCATGAGCCCTATGCCCATTGAGTCTTGACCCCAACCACCTCACCCAATTTACATGGATTAGAGAGGGATCTCTTGGAAACTCTCCTTGACCTAGTGCAACATCTACCCAATAAGACACCTCTTCAACCCTCCCATATTCAAGCTTGACAAGTTGCATAATGTCTTTGAGCAATTAATTGTTTGGTATAGTGATCTTTGATGCACATGCTTAGGTGGCTCATTTATTGTTTGGATTCACTTATCATGATGTTATGACTTGAGATCCTTGGAGGGCATGTTTATTTGTCTTTGCATGACCTAGTTAGTGGATAGTTTTGGAAGAACAAGCCTAGCTTGGGCTTCCATGGGGCTAGAATCCCACAGGTGGATGCCAAAGGAGAGTATGCTAGATGAGAAGGATCAAGCTTGGAAGGCCTTAAAGATGACTTGGACGACATAGCCTAGCCCCCACATGCCAAATGTTTTTCCTAGGAGAGGCAAAACGTCACATCTAGAGGCATGGCATTACCTAGGGGGGTTAGGGATTGGTGGTGTGGTTGATGCATTGACACTTAAATGTTTTGAGGAGAAATGAGCTTTGACCATGAAAGAGGCAACTTGGATACTTGACATGTCGCTTTGGCAAGGCTAACCACCCTCTTCCTACACCAACGACTTGCTCCAAATGCCAAAACGTCCCCTAAAGGGGTGACATCCTTCTAAATTAGGGTTTTCTTATGTGAAAAAGTGCATTTTAAATGAATTAGTTTGTTTAGGGGGAAATATTAGGGTTTTTTACTCCTATTATTGTGGTTTACCCCTAATTATATGGACAAGTTACCTTGGTGACATTTTGTGTAAATAAGAGATCATAAGATCCCATTTTAACATAACTCTCCCTCTTGTAAGAGGCTCTTGGACTGAAATTTTTTCTCTCTTTGGTTATTTCTCTCTCTTGTGCATTTGTTTATGGCTATGTATTGGATTATTGGTTGATAGAAATGGTGCGCTAGCCTTGGAAGGCTTTCTTCATTGTTTTTTTGGTGGTTAGTCTATATTTTATTTCCTTTTAATGCTTGAAGGTGCCATTTATCTCATTGTATTATCATTTGTACAAGTTAAGGGTTCTATTTTCTTGATCCAATTAGGGAGTATAAGGGTATGCATCCCTACTTGTGTTTCCACCATTTATTTGCTAAGGGAATATTGCTTCATAAGGGTTTACTAAGAGGAGTATAATTACATACACCCTCCTAGTTGAAACCCTAGCTAGAGAAGCTTGCATTGGGAAGTAAAAGGGTTTACACCTGCAAGGAAGTATCCCACCTAGCTTCTTCACATTATCTTGACTCCATTAACCCAAAATTTTGAAGGCACTAGTCATTTACTTGTCGCGTCCCCCTTCTCCTACTACTTTATTGGTTGTTACTAACACTAACATACAACCATTAGGGCTGCATAATCCTAGCTGATAACTTACTCCTAACTCTTAAACTAACCATAGATTTACCCCTAACTTTGCTAGTCTAACACACTAAACTAGGCACATCTTTTGGGTTGTTTTTGGGCACTTGTTAATGGTTAAATTTGTTTTTGTACATCATTGAATGTTACAACCATAAGGATGATATAATACTGTATAAATATACTTCATAATAACTTTCTTTATTCAGTCCCAAAGTGCTACACTTAGTTCATAATCGAATGGTAATTTCATTGATGGTATTGTTAGTTAACCATGTGCTTTTATATGTTGATTTAGATATCTTTTGTTACTGATATAACTGTTGCATAATAGGGAAAACAAGCTTAACTTGCTAATCCATCTAAAAAATTGCTTTGCAAGTGGTTTTCCCTTGTGTCTCGGGCATGTATAATTATCCGACTAAGTATTATACTTTGGGGGAAGCTTTCCTTGGTCTACAATTCATCTTCCTTCCCCTCCTCTTACACTTAGTTTTCTTACCTCTAGGGGAATTTCCATATCGCTTCCCTCTCTCTTACCTTTTCCCCTAGGGTCTTCGAGATCGCCTCCCAGGAGTGACCTTATTCACCCCCAAGTGCGGGACCTACATCGAGGTGACATTAGGTGTAGTGTCCCATAATCATAGCACTTGCTTTTGTGGTTGGGTCGGGATTTGCCCAACCTACAATTTGTGCGATAATAGTAAGCAACTAAAAAATGATTGTACCATGGCTAATTATAACATACAAAATGAGCAAAACCTACACCTAGTGCTTCATTTTTATGGAGGCTCCAAGAATAAAGGGACAACCCTCTCATTTTCATCTCCAAACATTGCTCTATATAAAGTGGTTGGAAATGGTAAATCATGTAAATGTGTTGAACCTACATAGAATAGATCTAGCTAAACAATAATACACACATTTGCAGAGAGAATAGAAGAAAGAAGAAGAAGGAGAGAAAGAATGGAAGAATTCTGATTAACCGTTATGAATAATGAATAATTTACACATGATATACTCTGTATAACTCAACGAGTTCGACTTGAGGTGAACCAAGTCACCATAGTGGTGGTCTAGAGTGATCTGGACACACACCAATAGTTACGGGAGTGAACTGCCACCTATTCTAGTCTCTCAGGCAGTTACGGAAGTGAACTGCCACCTAGTTGAGTTAACTAGTCAACTAGTCTTCAGTTAAATGACTGCACATGGAGTAGTGAGGAGTTAACTCAGGGAATCAAGGCTAATGCGCCACTTTAGTGATGATACCAAGGCAAGGTTGAATTAGCATGGTTATGATCCCAATGTTGCATGGTGATGATCCTAATGTTGCATGGTGATGATCCCAATGTTGCATGGTGATGATCCCAATGCAACATCTAAACTCAACTAAACTAGTCAAATTGAAGTGTCAACTGAAAGAGAATATTATCCAGGTGGAATAATCTCTCCTAAAATATAGGAGACTGGATAATGACTAATTATGACTAATAAAAAAATAAAAACCTTAGGAAAAATAAATCCTAGGTGTGTGTGAGGTAACAAGTAACTCCAACAAATCAACTTTGTTTGAATACATTCTTCTTCATTTAGAGAAACCCTCGGGTAAGGTTAAGTTCACTACCTTCCTCCCCTAGTTACATACTCTAGAATTCTTCCTCACTTTTTTAGAAAGTCTCTAATTCCATCCTTCATTGTATATAAGACAACCTCAATTATGACTTTGAAGATTGGTCCCAAATGAGTCAAGGGGGACAAGGACTATCACATTTAATGTGTGACAATATGTAGGGGATTTAACAACATATGACCATCACTAAAAATCCTGTAGGAGTAGATTGTTCATTCCTAGGGTTGTTTCTTGGAGAATCCAAAGTTCATCCACACTACAAAAGTTTTTTTAAAACTCGATTTTATCTTAGCACGAAATTGATCTGAATTTGCTCATAAAGGACCTTGCTTTATGTACGGAGTTTGCCTCTTTATGAAACCATGGTAGCATAGTTTTAAGCTGTTTATACAATTATTAAAATAGGCTCCAACTTGGGTAAGAAAGCCTAGTATTCCTTTTGAATATTAAAATAGATATACTCTTATGGCCATTGGTAATTCTTTGGGAAAGTTTATTACCTTAGGCCTAGAAACAAGAAGGAAATATACTGCCATTTTTTCCCAAATATGAATTTATGCAGATATAAACAAAAGGTCTCTTTGATAAAATCATGTTGGAGTACAAGAATCACAGTTGAACACAACTTCTAGACTACAAACATATAACATTTTGTTATAAGTTTTTCTTTGAGCATAGTCATGTGGCAAATTCATGCCTAAATTCAAGGTTCTCTTAAGTTAAAAGTGGTTGAAAAGCAAGCCCACTTGGTGAAAGCACTAGGATTTACGTCATTGTTAGGTGACTCCACATATGTATCTAGAGATAATTGTACTTAGAGTTTCAATAAATGATCTTACCCTAACCACTGAGGTGGGATATGTAGACATTGATATGAACATGATCAAGGAAATGAATCTAACATCACAATGTCCTAATTACTTTATGTTTCTACTAGAAGGGCGAAGTAGAGGTATGAATTGAAAAATTCAAGCGAAGAAAGGGAATCGATTGCTTTTGCTAAGATAGAAAATGCATTACAATTAGTGTTATCAAAATATCTATCAGTATCTAGTTGGGTTGAACTTTGAAAAAAGGGGGAAAGGGGTAATTCATCAATGAGCATGATCCTTAGTCAAAGGCGTCAACAATAAGTGGCCTTGTAATAAATCGTGTAAAGTAGCCTAACCAATTTGTGGCCTCTAATGAGAAAATTTCATAATTAGTCTTTTAAAATCAAATGAAGGGTTGAGAATAAAACATCCTAAGTTAAACCTAATCTTAGAATCATACAGATTAAAATATAGAATATCAAACTCTGATCAATGTGAAATCACAATCTCACAAAAATAATTTCCTATACAATAGCAACACTGCAATCAAATATACATTACAATACAGTTAAACAAGCCATGTGAATCCTTCAATGATGGACACTTCAATATCAGAGGCAAATAGGATGAAAAAGAAGCTGATTTTCATTAAAGAAGAAGTCTTAGATCAAAATACATAACCAGAGAACCAGAGTTCTTCCTCAAAAGTTTACAATACGGGAGCCTAGCTCAACCATTGACCATAGAAAAATATTGAAACTACATACATATACTCAATTTTTTTTCCCAACAGAGGCATGCTCAAGCTTTCATGGCGCTGCGTCTTCTCAGTCAGACTGTTCATACAGTTTTTTTTGCACGCGCCTTCCCCTATCAGACGAAATCTTGACTTTGCTAGTCCCTATATGTCTCTTCGGTCAGAATTTTTTGACTTTCCATTCATGGGGGAAAGACAATGTTTCAACCACCTCACCCCACTTTCATTAACTACTTCATCAGGATCAGAATGAGGCTGAGTCGACCTAGCACCTGGAAAACATAGCGGCCTCTTTCTGTGGCCAACACCAACGTTTTGGCCCTTGGCGTAGCTCACATGAACTCTGCACCTTTACCTGCATGCGACCTTGGGCCCATTCTCAAGCGCTTCGTGACTTCAGGCTTCAGGTGCTCTGATGTGAGCCACTCCCGACTGTCCTGATTCCAGAACTCTCGAACTGGAGCTTAGCGAGTGCTAGATTCGCTTCAATATGACTTTCGATATGACCTGGGGATCTATCCCCGAATGGTTCAGGACTTCGCTTCTCAGGGATTCGGGGCATTGCATGCCTTCCTCATTTCAAAATTCCCGAAGTGGCATTCTCCGCTATCCCGATATGTGCACGCCTTAACACAACGTGCCCCAACTTTGGATGACACACATTTGTGGCTTTTTAAGCCCCCCTTGTTTCCCATTTAGTCATCCAAGGGCTAACTCCTAAGGGAAAACACCCCCCTGCAAGAATATGTGATAACATTAGCTTCCATGGGGGATAGAGTCCTCTCTACGAGGCTCTAAGATATCTTTTTTCAGTTCCAATCGCCTTCTGTTGGGCTATGGAGTCAAGCTCAAAACACCTTGTTGAGCAATACCAGTCGATAAGTAAAAAAAAATTGAAAATAAACACACATGCTCCAAGGAGCTTATTTATGTACAGTCCTAGACTAATGATTTTTACAAAATGTTAGGTGAAAGCAAACTTCCACCATAGCCATTCAAGTAACTTCCTAACTGGAAGCTCCTTTACTATGTCTGTGATCAATAACAGATAATGCAGCCGTGACAGCAGAACGGTTACATCCTTCAGCTTCTCTCCAAAGGCTGAAGTTGAGATAAAGTTGGGCGGCCCCAAGATATGAAGGAAATGCCACTCCAAGTACTCACTGACAGGCTCATAGAATGAGTGGAAAACTCCAGAAAATTTGTAATAGACAGCCCGATCTTCTCCACAGCTGCTCACACAGGGCTGAATATCTCTGTTAAGCATAGGTGGGTGAATAGTCGATGCAGGCTGACTGGTTCCAGGTGATGGTTTCTCACTGATAGGCTCTAGACAGGAGATAAACTGTCCCTCTGGCTCTTCCTCTTCTTCATTGGGATATTCATCAAAAGTTGGTTGCTCTTGGTTAGTATTTGAAATCACTTCTTCATCATAAGCAGGGCTTCCCAAAACATCCATTTCAAGGACCGAAATATCCTCTGCATCTCCTTCATAAGAGCAGCAAGCACGATCTGCCTCCAATTTGTCCATTCTCGCAGAAAGTGATTTTACTAGATTTATCAACTCCTCCGAGGTATCTTCTTCCTCCTCGCAGCCTTCATAGCTTTCATCCTCACAGCTTTCATTCTCACAACTTTCATTTGAAATAGTCATACCTTGAGCACGATCTTTATATTCTTCACAACAATTATGACAAATTAACTCAGAGGAATAATACCTTTGATAATGCTTATTGAAAGCTGTATGAAATTCTTCTAGGGAGGAGATGCTAGTAGGGGGTAAGGAGTGATACCATTCATGAGCATCTCCTACTAATGAGAACATCTTTAATAATACATCCTCATGATGTATCTCCCATTGATGCATGAGTTCATGAAACTCACGGAGATGCTCTGTAGGGTTGTCCTCTTTAAGCTCTTTAAATATGGGCAAAAAATAACCCCATTCATCCATAGTAGGAACAACATTTGGAAAACCAGGAACAAAGGAGAAATTAAAAGGAGCAAACCTTCAAGCCAGAATTTTGTCCATTTCAGACCAGTGGAGTCACCAATCGATTCTGGAGTTGCCAGGTGAATGATATGCAGAATGAGTGTGTCTGGTCTTTGTTCACCAACAAAGACCAAATCTGATCGTTGTGTTCTACCAGGGGCTATAGCTGTAGCCAGAGGCAACCAAACTGAAACCATGGAGTCGAGACAGTGGAGTCGCCAGGTGCAAGCACAATATTCAAAGGTTCTGATATTTGATGCACCTTCAGAATCAGAGGTTCGTTGTTGTTCTACCCAGGGAAAGGTCTTCAATTCGTTCCCCGGCAACGACGCAAGAAATGTTAGCACTAGAAGTCACTCTCCGATTGCAGAGAGAGTAAGCCCAGTACCCATCAGTTTGTATGTCACAGGTTGGTTTTTAAAGAGGTCAAATGGGCACAGACTCGAGATGATATCATTTTAACTCAGAAAACTGGATTGGTATGCACATGCAGGTGAGGTCTTAATTAATTTCAGTTAGTAAGTTGGAGTAAGGGTGAGTAGAGGGAAGACTTTGGTGAGGAGAGTGTAGAGATCTACCGTAGACATCAGGTCTTCTAGCAACCTAAGGAGGAAAATCTTCAAATACAATATCCTATTGGATTCAAAACTTCAGGAAACTGAAGAACGTAAATAACAACACTGCAATCAAATATACATTACAATACAGTCAAAACAATCCATGTGAATCCTTCAATCATGGACACTTCAGTATAAGAGGCAATTAGGATGAAAAAGAAGTTGATTTTCATTAAAGAAGAAGTCTCAGATCAAAATCCATAACCAGAGAACCAGAGTTCTTCCTCAAAAGTTTACAATACGGGAGCCTAGCTCAACCATCGACCATAAAAAAATATCAAAACTACATACATATACTCAAAAAATTCGCCCAATAGAGGCGTGCTCGAGCTTTCATGGCGTTGCGTCTTTTCAGTCAGACTGTGCATAAAGTTTCTTCTGCACATGCCTTCCCCTGTAGACGAAATCTCAGCTTTTCCAGTCCCTGCATGTCTCTTCAGTCAGACTTTTCTGACATTCCATTCATGGGGGAAAGACAATGTTTCAACGACCTCCCCCCGCTTTCATTAACTGCTTCATCGAGATCATAACGAGGTTGAGTTGACCTGGCACCTGGAAAACATGATGTCCTCTTTCTGTAGCCAACACCGACGTTTCAGCCCTTGGCGTAGCTCACGTGAACTCTGCACCTTTACCTACATGCGACCTTGGGCCCATTCTCGAGCGCTTCATGACTTCGGGCTTCGGGTGCTCTGATGCGAGCCACTCCCGACTCTCATGATTCCCGAACTCCCGAACTAGAGCATAGCGAGCGCTAGATCCCCTTCGATATGACCTCATTTATGACCTCATACTCTATCCCCAAATGTTTTAGGATTTCGCTTCTCAGAGAGTCGGGTGTGGTGCGCACCTTCCTCACTTCAAAATTCCCGAAGTGGCATTCTCTGTTGTCCCGATATGTGTGCGCCTTAGCACAATGCGCCCTGACTTTGGATGACACACATTTGTGGATTTTTAAGCCCCCCTTCTTTCGCATTTGGTCATCCAAGGGCCAACTCCTAAGGGAAAACACCCCCTTGCAAGAATATGTGATAACAACTTGAAAAGCGGTTTTGATTTTTTTTAAATACTGTAGAGTCATTTTTGCAAAATAGACATAAGCACAAACAATAAGAGCGTCCTTCATCATTATTCACAGAACATGGTCCCACCTATCTAGTATATTATTAATTATATATAAATAATAAGGTATTGCAACCAATTTTCATGTAGGGATTCCACGTTGTGCCTTTGGGCGTCAACACCAAGTATCTTCTCCAGGTATCACAAAACATAATCTTGAATTTCTTCTTTAGTTAACTTCTTGGGTGGCTCATCATCTTGAACTGCATGGGCATGATGTATTTTGATATTTCTCTTCTTGAATTCTTCCCTCCTTGCAGGACAGTTCTTAGCAATATGTCCCATCTTATCACAATGATAACATTGATAAGAGGAGACATTTTTTTCCTTTCTTTGACCCTTATGATATTTCTAGAATCTCTTTGGAGAGTGAGATTCTTTATGAAAGTGGCTGAATCTATTTGGAGAGTGAGATTCTTTATGAAGGTGGGTCTCCTTTTGGAAATGAGACCTTTTCTTTCCTCCTTTAGCATGAGCAACTAGGGCTTGATCTTCATCTCTTAATAGTACAACTTCTTGATTGACCACTCTTGCTTCTTCTTGAACACATTCTTCCCATATACTGTCAAATTGGAGTTTCTCTTTTCTTGCACAAATAGTTTGGATGAAGGCATCCCAAGGTCTTGTGAGACCATTAAGAGTTGTCATTATGAGTTCATATTCATCTAAGTTGTCTCCAATTGCTTCTAATTGTTCCTTGAATTGAGAAACCCTAGGGAAATAGTCTTGATTTGTTTCTCCTTTTTGCATCTTTGTATTCTTGAGTTGGGTTCTCAGATTCATCTTCCGGTTGATGTTCTTTACTTCATACATTCTAGTTAGGGCATCAAACATATATTTTGGAGTATTCTTAGAAGACACTCGAGGGATCAAGTGGTCTTTAATGTAATCTGCAATTATTCTTTTGGCACTAATCATATCCTTCTTGTACTTCTCTTTGGCTACTTCTTCTTCGGGTTCCGATAAATTTTATTTGATGAATTTTGCAAGGTCATTCTATTCAAGAATGAGTCCAATTCTGTACTTCCAGGAACGTAAATTTTCCACACCTTCTAACTTGTCAACAAGCTTTTTGCTTGCAGACATATTGACCTGGAGCTAGGAAAATGACTAGAAAATGAAAGTGCTCAGAAAATGAATCTGAACTTACCAGGAGATGCACTGGGCTGAGGCGAGTT
>ML803438.1:214407-226245 GCA_009831015.1 Picea engelmannii | reverse complement strand
GACCATGCCTCTTGTGAGATGTAAGCGCTTGTAATAAAGTTCCTGGGTGAGCATCCCTAGTTCATTTATAAGCCGGATGTGTTCTCAAAGACACTTAGGATGAAGACACTAAGTAGATAAAAAATTCAAACTCTGTTACAACACCCCTCAAATGAATCATGGAAACATCATCAAAATAGTGGAAAATGAAAAAAGGGTCATCTATGTAATCGGGGAGTATCGTTGGGGTAGTCATATTTGGGCATGCAACATGGATAACAATCCCAATCAAGGCAATGATAAATTTCTACATGTTGCCTTTGTCTAAACGACGAAGAGGTAATCATTGCATGAGGAAGTTGGGTGGGAAATTTAGGTCCATATATATGACATTGTACTCAACAACAATTAGTTTAGTATTAACCAAGAACCATACGTGAAGGATTTTAGAAATCATTGAATTTTAAGTGGAGACTAGAAGGGGATTCCTATCCATAATTAACAAGAGTTGTAAAGCTAAGAATGTGCAAAAGAATAATGTGAAACATCAAAACTACACAAAATTTTCTTGTCTAAGACATATACAGTGAAGAAGGGAAGACCCTGGAGGTACACTTGAAATGGGAACAATAAAATGGAAAGACACAAATAAGGAAGAGGTTACATGGAAGAGCAAAGAGTTGAGGCTCGATCATCAACATAAATATATCATGACACTTTTAGGATGAAGCACAAGAGTAAGGACATGTTGTATCTAAACAAGTCCACTATATGTCATCGACCATTGTTTTTTTCCATCTCTATGGTTTTGATTTCATTATATAATCCACATTAGGAATAGTGGGACCAGTCAGATATAAACCATCTTATAGGGTTGACTCACAATGAACTTAACAATGAAGTTTATCATACTTTTTTACAAGATAGTCTATGAGTATTATGAGATGTTGAAATAATTTGAACATTGAAATATAATGTTAAATAGGTCCAACCTATCTATTATATAACAAAGTCCTCCCAAGTCATTTGGATGGATAAAATAGTTATAAAGAAATTAATTTAAAGTTAAGTAGTCTAAACACAATCCTTCAAACCTTAATTAGCCCTAAGTGTAGACCTTAAATAAATTAAAAAATATATATAAACGAGGCTTAATTGTATTCAAAGTACAAATTTGTGGAAACAAAAACTATTTCAGCGAGCCTGAACGGCTTCACGTCATTACAACATTTCTTGCTTGGAAGTTTTTTTTCTTTTTTGACACCATTTTCCATTCATTGCTTTGGTCCATAGATTGACTTTCCGTCGTGCCTAGAGGGTCTTCTTCGTTAGCTAGGTCTGCCCAGCATGAGATCTGGGGTTCTGGCTGGGTGGGCAACTTGGGAGCGGCTTCTTCCTGAGCTTTCCCCTTAGCAGGGGGTTTGATTTCGGCTTCAACTTCTGCTTCTTCTACCGCTTCATGGGCCTTGCTTTCAAAGCACGGCTCCGTTGGTACCCCCGTCCACCAGGTGGGTCTTTGGCTCTTGGACGACCTTTTTTCCCTGGGTGGTTTTCCACATCTGTGGGCTAATTGTCCCGTTTCGAAGCAGTTCCTACACCTGAAACTAAGATTCTCATAGTCGAGTTTTTGGGTCCTTGAGTAGTCCTTGCCTTGAAGAGTTATTTCAGCTGGGAAACCTTTGGAGAAATCCATTTCAACACAGATCTGAGTGAAGGTGGAGAGGGATGTCTTGGAGTCCGGATGTCTGCAGAGGAACTTGTCGGGGCCATTGCCAATAGATTGAAGAGACTCATCCCCCCATAAATGCAGGGGCAAGTATGGAAGTCTCACCCAGACTGGAGTTGAAGAGATACAGTCCATGGAAGGGTTGAAGGAAGGGGTCCATAGTTGCATGGACAGGCCTGCTCTGCCCCAGAACCATGGCCCGAAGTTAAACACCTTGTCTCTATCACTTGTAGATTCGAAAACTACCACAAAACCCCTTTTTCACAGGGGCAGGTAATGACTTGTTCCTCTAAGAGCGAGTACCATTCGGAAGAGATCCAAGAGAGAAGATTCAAAAGATTGGGCTAGTATCTGTTAAACCTGCAAACTAAAGCATGCCTGTTGTAATGCCGAGCATGAGTTAGGGCTTCCTGCGGTATTTGAATGGAAACTGTCGGAGCTTCTGGAACTGCAACATGCAGCCCGAGTGGGCGACCTTGATGAGAGGCAACCTCAGGGGCCGCTGCATGCAGACCGGAGAGAAAACCCTGGCATGAAGCCACCTCTTTAAATGAGGGGGCCAAAACCAGAGGGAGAAGATATGAGATTGCTGCCGACAGAGCACTAGGGGGAGAATTTGCATGAAAGGGCGCCCTGGGAGAGGGAGCCATGGCCGATGGAGGGCTAGCAATCGCCGCCGCAGCCGTACCAGGAGGGTCGTCGCAGCCGTACCAGGAGGGTCGTCGCCGTGCTTTGAAGAGGGAGAGGGGGCCGCCATTGAATCTTAGACGAGCCGACAGGGAAGCTGCGACAACTACATTGGAGGAAGGTGGAGGGCAGGAGGCCACAGGGCCAGCGGACTGCGGTAGATCCAGGAGCGCGGGAGTGAGAAGTCGATAACTGCTAGCTATTAAGATTGTTCATTGATGATATTGTTAGTTAAGCTTGTGCTTTTATATGTTGATTTAGGTATCTTTTGTTACTGATATAACTGCTGCATAATAAGGAAAACAAGCTTAACTTGTTGATACATCTAACAAATTGCTTTGCAAGTGGTTTTCCCTTGTGTCTCGGGCATGTATAATCATCCGACTAAGCATTATACTTTGGGGGAAGCTTTCCTTGGTCTATAATTCATCTTCCTTCCCCTCCTCTTACACTTAGTTTTCTGACCTCTAGGGGAATTTCCATCTCCCTTCCCTTTCTCTTTCCTTTTCCCCTAGGGTCTCCGGGATTGCCTCCCAGGAGTGACCTTATTCACCCCCAAGTGTGGGACCTACATCGAGGTGACATTAGGTGTAGTGTCCCATAATCATAACACTTGCTTTTGTGGTTGGGTCGAGATTTTCCCAACCTACAATTTGTGCGATAACAATAAGAAACTAAAAAATGGTTGTGCCATGACTAATTATAGCATTCAAAATGAGCCAAACCTACACCTAGTGCTTCATTTCTATGGAGGCTCCAAGAATAAAGGGACAAGCCTCTCATTTTCATCTCCAAACATTGCTCTATATAAAGTGGTTGGAAAAGGTAAATCATGTAAATGTGTTAAACCTGCACAAAATAGATCTAGCTAAACAATAATACACACATTTTCAGAGAGAATAGAAGAAAGAAGAAGAAGGAGAGAGAATGGAAGAATTCTCATTAACCGTTATGAATAATGAATAATTTACACATGATATACTTTGTATAACTCAATGAGTTCAACTTGAGGTGAACCAAGTCACCATAGTGGTGGTATAGAGTGATCTAGACACACACCAACAGTTACGGGAGTGAACTGCCACCTATTCTAGTCTCTCAGGCAGTTACGAGAGTGAACTGCCGCCTAGTTGAGTTAACTAGTCAACTAGTCTTCAATTAACTGACTGAACACTGAGTAGTGATGAGTTAACTCAGGGAATCAAGGCTAATGTGCCACTTTAGTGATGATACCGAGGCAAGGTCGAATTAGCATGGTGATGATCCCAATGTAACATCTAAACTCAACTCAACTAGTCAAATTGAAGTGTCAACTGAAAGAGAATATTCTCCAGGTGGAATATTCTCTCCTAAAATATAGGAGACTGGATAATGACTAATTATGACTAATAAACATATAAAAACCTTAGGAAAAATAAATCCTTGGTGTGTGTGAAGTAACAAGTAACTCCAACACCCCCCCTGAACATCACTATGGTGGAAATAAAGATTGGGTCCCGACAACGAGGCCATGTTAGGCACCGAAGTAAAAGATACACTGAAAATAAGTGAGGAAAGAGGGAAAACCTCANAGGTCTTGGTGAAAATGTTTGCCGTCTATTATGCTGAAGGATAGAACTATAAGTCGATGATCCCCTCATGTACTAAGTCCCAGATGTAGTGCATGTGGATCTCGATGTGCTTCGTCCACTACCTCTGAACTGGATCTCTGCAGAACTTCAAAGTGCTCTGGTTGTCACACCAGATGACGATCGACTGATGAAACCGAATTCCCAACTCAGTGAGAAAATGTTGTAGCCACATAGCTTGAATGGTTATGTTAGCTACCCCTCTGCACTCTGCCTCGGCTTAAGATAGAGCAACGACAACTTGCTTCTTGCTCGACCAACAGATAGGCCCGGAACCAAGACTGAGTTAGTAACCAGATGTAGACTTGCGATCAATGCTATCGCCAACCCAATCAGAATTAGTAAACCCAATGAGATCTAATGTAGAGTCTGCTGCATAATGAATCCCAAAGGTGATGGTGCCTTGTACGTATCGAAGGATACACTTTGCAGCTTTCCAATGTAGCTCATGTGGCTCCTGCATGAACCTGGAAACTGCGCCAACTGCATATGAGAGGTTTGGTATGGAGTGTGTAAGATACAACAAGCTCCCCACTAGATGTCTGTACAATGTGCTATCAACTAGTGGAGTCTCCCCACGATCCTCAAGTTTGACTCCCGATAGGAAAGGAGTCGTAGCAGACTTGCAGTCTGTCATGTGAAATCTCTCAAGGAGATCTCGTGCATACTTGGCTTGAGACAGTTTGATGCCTAATTCATCTTGACTGATCTCAAGTCCAAGGAATAAGTGTAGCGGACCCATGTTCGTCATAAAAAACCTGTCATGAAGAATCCTCTTGACTGCAACAATCGCTGAAGTCGAGCAACCAGTGATCAACAAATCATCGACATACAAAACTAAAAGTAGAAGTGAATCGGCCATCCTGAGCATGTATACATTCAGGTCTGATTTACAATGTACAAAGTTCTGTGACAACAGGTAGGAGTCCATCTTGGCATACCATTCCCTCAGAGCCTGCTTGAGGCCATAAAGTGACTTCTTCAGTCGACAGACCAAAGATGAGTCCTGCATAAATCCCTGGGGTTGCTCCATGTAGATCTCCTCAGAGAGATCACCATGAAGAAATGCATTCTTCATGTTCATCTGATGGACTTCCCATCCCTTGGCTGCCGCAATGGCAAGGGCTAATAGAATGGAATCCATCTTCGCTACTAGAGAGAAGGTCTCATCATAGTCAATACCATGAACCTACTGAAAGCCTTTGGCGACAAGCCTGGATTTGTATCTGCTGATCTGTCCATCCATTACGCTCTTGGTCATGTAGATCCATCTGCATCTGACAAGTTTCCTCCCAGAAGGAAGGGGAACCAGATCCCAAGTCTGGTTCTCAAGGAGGGAGTTGTACTCCTCCTGCATGGCGGATTCCCAAAAGGGATTTCCAACAGCCTCGCCATAAGACTGTGGATATGAATACTAAACCAAGAAAAGATGCCTCGAAGGCAATGGTTCAGTGGTAGTGAGTGCAACAGGAGGCTCCTCGAAAACAGATCAAGTCCTCCTAGTATCGGTTGGATCACCGATGAGATCCCCTGCATCCCGAAGAGCAGTCTGTGCCCACTTGGGCCTTTGCTTTGGCTCTGCAACTGCATCTGGATGCTCCGACTCTGCATCTGACTGTACTGACTCTGAATATGAACCTGAATCATCTGAGTTCTCTGAATCATAACTCTCATCTGAAGAAGAATCGACATGTGCATGCTCATCATCTCAGACAGGTGGAAGAATGAAGGTGTCTGCATGCGGCTGCTAAGGTGCATGCGAGATACTTTCCTCGAACTAGACACTACGCTCAATGATGAGTCTATCTGAGGAAATATCAATGAGATGATATCCCTTCACATCGTCAGGGTATCCAACAAAAATTCACTTAGTGCTCTGTGGATCAAGTGCCTTCCTCTTTTCAGAGGGAATGCATGCCCATGCACGAGAACCAAAATTGTGAAAGTGGGTCACTTCTGGTTTGAGGCTGCTCCAAGCCTCGTAGGGGGTCTTATCCTTGATAGATCTATGGGGAGATATGTTTTGGATGTATTTTGCACAGTTAAGTGCTTCGGCTCATGGTCTTTGTGGTAGTGACTTTGCATGCAACATGCCATCTCCTTTAGAGATCAGTTTTTCCGCTCAACAACTCCATTTTGTTGTGGAGTGTAGGGAACTGTATGTTGCAACTGAATCCCTGCCTCATCGAAAAGATTGTGGATATCATGATTCACATACTCTCCCCCATTATCAGTTCAGAGGAATTTGATCTTCTTGCCAGACTGTGTTTCAACCAAAGCTTTGAAATCTTTGAGGTGTTGAAAGACCTCAGATTTTTGCCTGAGAAAGTAGATCCAAGTAAAACGTGAGAAATCATCAACAAAAATGAGAACAAACCTTGCTTTCCTGATGGATGGATGCAGAAAAGGACCCATAAGATCACTATGGATCAGATCTAAAGGTGCAGAGGCTCGCTGAGACTTTCCTTTGTCGAATTTCTCTTGAGGGTGTTTCATGAGAACACATCCTTCACATACTCCCTTGGAGAAATGGATGTATGGTAGACCATCAACTAGTCTATGATTGCTAAGTCGTTGCATGTATCTGAAATTCAAATGTCCAAATCTTTCGTGCCATATCCTACTACTTTCATTAGCATGAGTAAGTAGTAAAGCAGAATCAGGTTCAATGAATTCAGAAAATGTATACAATCTAGATTGATGATTTACCTCACTGGTTGCAACCCTGGCGTTGGTTTTCATGTCATAGATGTCCATGAAATTTGGTGTGAAGATGAATTTCTTTCCGGTGCCGGAATCCGTCATCTGATACACAGAGAGAAGGTTGACAGAAAGCTTGGGAACATGCAGTACATTCTCGAAACTTCCGTTGGTGAGTTCAATCCTTCCTTTGTCGGTGACTTCGACAAAAGAGTTGTCCCCCATCAGAATAGGGTGACCTTTGCATACATCCAATGAAGAATAGACTACTTCTGAGGCAACCATGTGATGTGATGCTCTTGAATCTACGATCCAAGCATCGGGAGAGGAGTTGATGGCAATCAAGGCATGGATAGAATTGCCTTTCTTGGAATTCAGATCTTCTGGCTTCTTCTTCTTTGCACCCTTGGGGTTGCGATCTCCAAGATTGTTTTGCTGAAGTATCTGAGACATCAGATCTATTTGTTTTTGCATGCATGCGGATTCCGAATGGAATTCTTTGTGACAATATGTGCATTTCTCTCCTTTTCTTCCTTTTTCTCCTTTGGATCCGGAGGCATCGATGAAGGGTTTTGTGTACCCTTCCTTCTTCGTATGTGCATGAGCTTTCCACTTATCTTTATATTTAGATTTATGATATTTTTGGCTGCCATCATGCACAGTGAGTGCATGTGCCCTTGGGCCTTTGATTGCGCCCATGTTGATGAGCTTGGTTTTCTCTTGTGTCAGGGATTCGATAAAGTCCTCAAGAGAAGGCATCTTCCAGGTGGCTCCAGAGGTGATTCTGACAGTATGGAATGTGGATACTAATACAAATAATTCAGGACCAAGCTTGGAGAGAATGGTGAGAACCATTTATTTCTCCTCCGTCGATTTATCAACCCCACAAGCTTTGAGTTGCGATGGTAAATCCATGAATTTTGTAAAGAAATCTTGGATATTGTCGAAGCTTTTTGGATCCAATGTGAGCAGCTCCACCTCTAGCATGTGTCCCCTCATCTCATCCTATTTTCCAAAGAGCCCTTCCAATATTTTCCAGGCTTCATTGGGAGTCTTACAAGAATATATGTGAAAAAGGAGATCGGGAGAGATAAGACTGCAAATTGTTCCGAGTGCCTCATCCATGCGATTTAAGTACTTGGATTTTTCTATGGCTGATGTCGATTTTGTATCTGTATTCATGGTTAACCTATACAACCCTTTGTATCGGATATGTATGGCTATTTTCTCCTTCCATGCAAAATAGTTGTAAGGTGTAAGAATGACTCCACATATGTATCTAGAGATAATTGTATTTAGAGTTTCAATAAATGATCTTACCCTAATCACTGAGGTGGGAGGTGTAGACATTGATATGAACATGATCAAGGAAATGAACCTAACATCACAATGTCCTAATTACTTTATTTTTCTACTAGAAGGGCGAAGTAGATGTATGAATTGAACAATTCAAGACAAGAAAGGGAATCGATTTCTTTTTCCGAGATATAAAATGCATTACAATTAGTGTTATCAAAAAATATCTCAGTATCTAGTTGGGTTGAACTTTGAAAAAAGGGGGAAAGGGGTAATTCATCAATGAGCACGATCCTTAGTCAAAGGCATCAACAATAAGTGGCCTTGTAATAAATTGTGTAAAGTAGCCTAACCAATTTGTGGCCTCTAATGAGAAAATTTCATAATTAGCCTTTTAAAATCAAATGAAGGGTTGAGAATAAAACATTCTAAGTTGAACCTAATCTTATAATCATACAGATTAAAATATATAATATCAAACTCTGATCAATGTGAAATCACAGTCTCACAAAAATAATGTCCTATACAATATGTGGTATATAAATGATGATTGCAAACTAGTATGTGCCATCAATAACTAAGAAATCTTGAAAAAATTGACAAGGAAATATGACTAATTCATTAGTTGGAGGAAATTTTGGCCATGTATGAATCGACTATGACAACAACAAGGGCTATTGATTTTGATCACTAAAATTATCAACTAGACTAAATTGCAAAGCAATATAACTCCTATGTTATATTTTGACTATTTACCTATCTTGATTTGGATTGTCACTTGCAAAGTTGTGCCCTATTTGATGATTTTACCTTCCTATGACTTCTTCAAGAGTCAGTTAATACCCTTCCAGCTTGATATGGTTTGCATATAAACAAAAACACACAATCTTTAGAAAACACAAGAGAGAGAATATTTGGGGCAAAGCTAACTCACCCCAAGCTCTTTGTTTCTAATAATATTTACATGGAAAAAAACCCTTCAATTAAAGTTGACTGAATTAAACACATTAAGATCCCTTTATTTAATTATCCACTCTCCAATACTTTCCAATGGCTACAATATTAAATGTTGGAAATAATAATAATAATAATAAAAGATAAAGACTTGGATCAACAACTATCTCTTAGAGATCATGCAAACAATTTGTTCTAGCATATTCCACTATAGATGAAAAATATGTGGCTACTACAGAGGTAACATAGGAGATTGTGTTGTGTGGCTTAGGAAGTTACTAGATTATTTGTAGGAGAAACAAGTAAATGCTACCCAAGCCCTTTCCATTTAACTTATTATGGTCCGAACATTGAGTACTATGTGCAATGGAAAGTAAGGAGCACCACATTGCCACTTGAAGCTATAAACACACAGAGTGCCATATGCAATGGAAAGCAAGAGGCACCGCATAATGAATTTCCTCAACAAGTGGGACATTCATTAATTATGTGTTTATAAGGTCCTTGATTTTTATGGAGAAGCACTTTATTTCTCTCAATACCTTAGTGCGATCATCTGGAAGGATAGTGATTGGCTGTTATCTTTTTCCATCCACAACACCTCTGGGCCTTTATCCCCTTCTTCCCATGAAATGAGGTACAATCCCTTCTTGGGATCAATGAACCCAAAAATAAAAAAGATGAGGAAACAGAGGGGAAGAAGTGTGGAAAGTGGCAAGTATGAATGGGAATGGTACGATGACCCTTCAATTAACCCCCTAGTAGCAACCCTTTCCTTGAGGGTGGCCAACTTATTAGGATACAATGACAACCACCGAGGTGAAACTAGGAAAAAGGTATATATTCCAAGAAAACGTTCCATAATCAAGAAAGGACTCTTTGCAACGTGCTCAAATGATCCAAATATTAAAGTGACACTTACCATGAGACCAAACTTGTTACCTCATGAAGCAAGACCCATTGTCTTCTTGGATCCAAGCCTAAGTAGTGGATGTCACTCTGCTGCTAGTGATGAGTGATGATCGACATGAATAGGAGGGAACCTATGGGCTCTACTGGTCAATATGAATCTCGACACTCCATTTCTGCTACATGTGGGCCTCGATACATGATATCCTTAGTTACCCCGAGACTGGGGGGGTAACATATAGCTTCTACACGTGAACATGTGCTCACCATAGAGCACATGAGAACACCAAGATCTACTAGTATGACTTGTGCCTACACATTCTGAAACAAAATGTCAGGGTATCTGAGGTGGCATACTCACCCCTTATTCATATGAGAAAATATTCTAACTATAAAAAATCTAAAGAAAAACTTGATAATAATTTTTTTCGACATTTTTATTCTAACATATCAATATGAGTATGCAAAACATAAGGATGTAACATAGCAATATGAAATGATGCGAGAAAAGAATATATAAGGATGTATGCAAATCCAAGCAATATGCAACTACACTACCATGATATGCATGATGTGACATATATACAATGTAATGAAGGATGCAAATGCCTACCCTAACCTACCTACTCTAATCTATGTTAGTGAAATTCTAGGCGTAATCATATAACTAGTAAAACCAACCTATCATTGTATCAAAACATCTACCCATGTGCTTCATCATGAACCAAAATAAATATAATTAAGAAAAAAAAGTTCATGAGCTAGAAAATGCATTAGATCATAAATAACCATAAAATATAACTCATGGAGGTGGGATGGAGGGACCAAATTATGCCAGGTCATGTTCCCACAAGAATGCTCGATCCATCTCTGAAAGGGGCTGTGACAAGATAAAAAATCATAAGGCTGGCTCAAAGACTCTGAAGTTTGAATACCCTGTATATTATCACTCCTCGAGGCTTGAGAAGGGATGAACAAGAATATGGAGGATGAATGACAACTACTCAGGGGAAGGTTGAAATATTGAGATGTCAAACTTCTTCTTAAAGCATTCAACCTACCCTTAAATTCTAAGAATTTTTTTTGCCCCGGAGACAGCTTGGAACAAGGAATGTGTTTCCCAGCTGCATCCTCAATGACACAATGAGATGAAGGGAAAGAGGAAGGATGGAAAATCTCATCCCAAAAATATGGCTCTAGGAAAATCATGTCCTTACCCTCATCAAAATTGGAGCACAACGGTGATTGAAAATTTTCTTCGTCGAGTAAAACCAAGTGATCAAAATAATATGTATCAAATCCTCCATGGTATGATAAAAAATCATTAGGAGAATGATGCAAAAAATCATCCCTAGGTGGTTGAAACAAATCTGCAATCATGTCATCTTCTTGTTGCCAGACATCAAAATCAGTAATAATCACATATGGTTGTTGTAAGGGAAAAAATTGAATCTAACCTTCAATATCATAAATGGGATCTTCATCATGACCAATCACATCCCATTTACGTCTCCCAACATGCATAAACTCATAAATGTTATCAACCACATCATCATCTTTATTATAACATGAAGGGCCCAGTGTATCAAAGGGTTCATCTAACACGTCTTCATTTTCTTAATCATGAAATAACTCACTGCATTCTTTTCTTCTTGTGCAGGAGGAATGGAGGCTTGGATGACTTCATCAAATGTAAGAGAAAACACCAACACTTCGTCTTCATGAGGAGGCTCTTCATCAAGCTCATCCTTGGGTTCACTATGATGCACCTTCCTGAGATATTCTACAATCTTAGTGGTGAACCCTACATCTTCAAGGAATACTGTGAGATTTTGAAGGATATCTTCATATCTAATGTTTTGGGCACCAATACTCAATAAATATGCTAATGAGATCTATGAGTGAAGATATTCCCTTTGGTTTGCAACAAGACTTGACCCAATTTTGTACTTTCGAGGG
>ML803438.1:166250-194802 GCA_009831015.1 Picea engelmannii | reverse complement strand
CGGGACACGGGTTTGGGAAAGAATCCGATCATTTCCAGAGGCTCAAAAGGCAGAGGTCGCAAATATTTTCTTTCAAAAGCCTAATCTAAAGCCCATGTGGATATAACTGAAGGAAATCAAAGATCAATCATTGGGGTGCTTAGAGCAGCAAGGACCCCGAAGAGGGCCTCACCATGAAAATTTTATCTTTCAATTGTCGAGGGTTGGCAGTATCTCATAAAAAATATGCCCTCCAGAGGTTGGTGGTGTCAAACCAACCAGATTTGATGCTCCTTCAAGAAACACTGAGGGATGAATCTTTGGTGGTCTCCTGGCTAAAAGTCGACTTTAAAAATTGGGATTTTGTGGGGTTGGACACAAATGGGCGCTCAGGAGGGGTGGCTTTAGGATGGAACACAGTGCGAATAAAATTTAGTACCACCTGGGGATTTGACTCAGGCTTGGGGGCTTTGATGCAATAAGATGGATCGAATAAAGAATATGAAATTTTAAATGTGTATGGACCCTATCAAGATAGATCTCCTTTTTGGGAAGCTTTGGGTAGAAAATCTTTCTTCTCTCACTCAAACCTGATTCTGGGGGGAGACTTGAAATTTTATTTGGGGAATGCAGAGTCGTGGGGCCCAAACACAAGAGTGGATCCCCTCTCTGATTTCTTTGATATCTTCCTGAGAAGAATGAAACTAGTGGATATTCCCTCGACTAGGATATGCTCTACTTGGCACAATAAAAGGATGGGGTATGAAAGAATTTAAAAAAGATTGGATCGCTTCTTGATTTATGAGTCTCTTGTGGAAGATGGAAATATGAAGTGCCAATGGGTGGGCTTTGGGGGTATCTCATATCACTCTCCCATATTTTTTGAATTAGCCTCGGGCCCTAGAAAGCCTCCCAACCCTTTCAAATTTAATTCATAATGGTTAAAAGATGAAAGTTTCTCCATGCTTGTCAAAGACCTATGGAAACCAATTGATGATACTCAAAATGAACCAATGGGTATCCAGATGGAAAGAAACCTACGACGAGTAAAGGAAGCTACTATGAACTGGGATCGAGCCAAAAGACAACGCGATTTGTAGGATCTTATTGAAGTCGAATTTGGTCTCCAAGAATTATATGATTCGGCCAGAGGAGGTTTCAACTCGCCATATACAAAGGAATAATTGTTTAGGTTAGAAGAAAGAAGAAGAAATCTATTGGAAGAAAAGGACGTTGAGTGACGATTGAAAATAAGAGCCATATGGCTAGAAAAAGGAGATGAGAACACAAAATTCTTCTAGGCATATGAAAAAGGAAGAAAAATGTATAATACCATTTGAAGTCTACAAGACTTTGAGGCAAGGAAGATCTCATCTTTTGACAGATTGGATAGATTGGGCAAGACTTTCTTTCAATCTCTTTTTAAAGCCACTCCAGGGGCATCGCTTGAAAATATAGTTAGATTAGCTCTTTTCTTCCCTAACTTTGTGGGTGAAGAGGAGAAGCGTGCTCTAATGGAAGAGGTTTCTGAGGATGAACTGAAAGAAGTTCTACACAACTTTCAAAAAGACAAGAGTCCAGGACCAGATGGCTGGACTATTGAATTTTTTCTTAGCTTCTATGATCTCATTGGGAAAGATGTTCCCAAAGTGGTGGAGGAATCCAAAGTTAGAGGTCAGTTGCATCCACCTCTAAACTTGACCTTCATAGCTCTCATTCCAAAGGTGGATGAACCATCATATTTGAAGGATTTCAGAACAATTTCTTTATGTAATTGCATCTAAAAGGTGGTTTCCAAAGTTATTTCAAGGATAATTAAAGCTACTCTTTCAAAAAAAAATATCACCTGAGCAATTTGGTTTCTTGGAAGGAAGACAAATTCATGAGGAAATAGGGGTTGCTCAAGAAGTCATGCACAATTTGAGATGTACAAAGAAAAGAGGAGCAATCTTAAAAATTGATTTATCAAAATCCTTTGATAAAGTAAGCTGGTTATACTTAAGGATGCTCCTTACTCATCTATGTTTTGAGGTCCCTTTCATAATTTGGGTAATGTGCTGCATTACCTCGGTCTATTTTTCCGTTCTAATCAATGGGCCAGCCTCAAGTTTCTTTCATGATGAATGAGGATTAAGACAAGGATGCCCTATATACCCTCTCCTTTTCCTATTGGTTGTAGAAGGGTTGAGTAGAGCCCTAAAGGAGGCAAAAGCTATAGGATATTTTTCGTGTATCACCATTTCCCCAACCTTAAATATTTCTCACCATTTATTTGTGGATGATATTCTTATTTTTTGTAGTGGGAACAAAAGTGTTGCTGAATCTTTATTGAATATTTTACACCTTTTTGGGAAAGCAACAACGATGGAAATTAATAATAGAAATTCTACTCTATCAACTTACAACCTGGATAGAGTAGAAAATGATATTTACAAAAGACTATTCCATTTCGAGTATAAGGAAATGGAAGAAGGACTCAAGTATCTAGGTTTCCATTTCAAACCCAAAAGGTACATAAAAGAGCACTGGATGTGGCTACTAGAAAAACTCGAAAGAAGATTATAAGTCTAGAACTTAGATGGATTTCCAGGGTAGGAAGGGCGACGTTGGAAAAATATGTTCTAGAAGCCATCCTTGTCTATTGGATGTCTCTCGCTTGGATCCCTAAAGGAATTCTTGAAAAGGCTCGAAAAATTTGTTTCATATTTATTTGGGCAGGAACAAAAGACAATCATGTTGTTCCCTGGATTTCCTGGGATGTTCTCGCAGCCCCAAAGTAGCGTGGTGGGTGGGGGCTAAAAAACATTTTTTTATTTTCAAAAGCGTTGGAAGCAAAATCGATTTGGAGGCTAACCACCCTACGGAACCTATGGACCACAGTTGTGTACCAGAAGTATATTTCACCAACCTATTTGGAAGAATGGGTGAGAAGTCCGATTAAGAGTAGTCGATGTTGCTCAATCATTTGGAAAGCCATCCTTTCATATTTTCAGGTCACAGGGGATGGACTAGCTTGGAAGGTGGGAAGAGGCAATAAAGTCCAGATTGGAGTGGAACCGTGGCCTGGTAGTGGTATAAATCATAGTCTTCTGGAAGAATGTGTACAGATTTTGAATGACAATGGTATCCACTATCTAAAACAAGTGTCATATGTAGAAAGAAAAAACATTTGGGGTCAAGGTTGGAAGGCTGCAACTCAGGTAGGGCTAGGAAATCTCTTCAGTGAAGGTTGGGACCAATACATTGAAGCCCTTCGAAGGGCACACATCTGAATCTCTAATATGGAGGATGAATTGGTGTGGTAGCATTCACCCTTTGGGGAGTATTCTCCTAAGTTGGGATATTAACATCTTATCAATGAGCTCCAACAACAAGAACCTTTTTGGTGGTGGAAAGGGATATGGAAGGTCAAATTCCCCCTAAATGAAAAACTTTTCATGTGGTGTCTGATCAAGAAAAGGGTCCCCACGTGGGATAAAATGAAAAAATGTAAGGTGGAAGGGCCAGGATGGTGCGCTCTCTGTAAGAGCGACGAAGAGTCCATCAATCATCTTTTCATAAATTGTGCTTTTCTCGCCAATGCTGGAAGGAATGATAAAAAATACTAGAGCTTGATTGTCGATGGGAAGGGGACTCAGTCAAGGAAGCATGAGAAGCTTGGCTATTGATTCCCACACTTAAAGGTATAAAAGTGATGCCATTGATTCTAATCTGGGGAATATGGCTTGCCAGAAATGCTACGATTTTCAAAGAGAAAATGTCCCTTCCTAAACTTGTAGTAGCCCAAGGGATCAACATTCACATTTCCCCCAAGAGAAAGAGGTGAGAAGACATATTGAAGAATTTATCGACCATAGTCAACTTTGGGCTTTCTTCGATGGGGCCTCTCAGAACAATGGAGAAAGTTGTGTAGGAGGAGTTTTCCTCTTCCTCGCACAAAATCACCATTTTAAAATCTCTATGGGTATTGGGTCAGGTGCAAACAACCACGCAGAACTAATGGCTCTAAAACTCCTTCTCCTTTTTATTGTCGATACAAATATTTTCTCCTTACAGATTTTTGGAGACTCTTTGCTAGTTATCAGTTGGATCCAGAAAACTCAGCGATGCCATAACATTCTTCTTGCTCCTCTGATTGAAGAAATCTTTAGAATTCTTCTTGATTTTGATGCCTATTCCATTCAGTATGTATACAGGGAAAGAAACATGGAGGTAGATGCCTCCTCTAAGCAAGGCCTGCAGATTGCTTTGGGGAAGTGGGAATGTTTAGAGTTTCATAATGGTTCAATGACTTCAATTGGTGTGGTTCCGTATGTAGCAATCTTAGGGCCTCCCCCTCTGAATTAACTGTGTTTTTTCAGTTTTCTTTTCCTATGGTATATTTTGGTCCCGTGGATCTCCTTCAGCTCAAGGTTCATGGAGCCACTTTTGTTCGATTCTCCCTTACTGGATTATATTTTTGTATAATTTTGTTGCTATTGTATATGACCGTCGGGAAGAGGGCATGCTTTTATCTGGGTACTTTTCTATGTAAGTTGGTCACTTACAACAGTCCTACTTACCCCTCATAGTCGGAGGGGGACTTATTTTTTTGATAGGATCTTATACCCTTTTTATAAGGTCTATGATACTAGTGCTCAAATACATGGAGACAAGTATATGCAGAATGTAAATTTCTTTTCTCCCACAGATGAAATAAAATTTACGTTTTTTTCATCAGAAAAAAAATATTAAACTATATTAATATGTATTTTTTATTATTAACATATAGGTATATATGTATATATGTGTAATTAATAATATATATTAATTATATTAATATGATATTCACAATTTTTATTCACTATATTACTAGCATTGATTAATATCGAAAAATATCGTTGTTCAAAACTTACAACAAACTTATTTAATAATAATTTTTAAGCTTTGCAAAATAATAAGACAAAACAAACTCATAATATTAATACTTTGCAGACATATAAATTACTTTGGGTTTAGGTCTTTGTAGTTTGTTTTAATATCCTAAGATTACATATCACTAATATATATAATTATTACTATATTAATTCTAAATATATACATTACCCTAGATAATTTATAATATTATATATATAATATAAACATATCAATATAATATATATATACTTTATAATTACATATAAACACACTTATTATATATATATATATATATGAAAATATATCAGTTTGCCATATATTTTGATACTCAATCTTAGCATATGTGAACCAAATAAAACTGAGTGCAACTTTAAATAAATCATTTGAAGTAAGTGAATTCTATTTAACCATTACAAGGAAAAGTATTTGTTTTTAAGTTTGTGCAATATCAAGGTGAATGGTTAGGGTATAAAGAAATTCATGGCAGGTAATAAGGATCATGTTTAAATAAGTTAAAGGTGCATTGAGATGGGAATTACAATTTTATTCAGTGCGATGGAGATTTGGAGTTAGTTTAGTTTGTGTATCTTTACTAAGCGGGTTTAGTAGGTGATAGAGGTCCTATATCTAGATTTCATTCATTAATTTATGAAACTAAAGATTGCCCTAGGATAATTGAAATAGAAGCTAAATGTTGAAGATTAGCAAAAATTTTGAAAAATTTAAAATGGTCAATTTTAGCTACAATATCTGGCTCCAACTGGGGATGGTGTCTCCCAGTGAGGCACCAATAACTGTAGATCCGTGCCTTCTATAATTGGGCATGGAGTCGTTTCTTGTAATTATCTTCTTTTTAGTCATCATATTCTTTGTTAATAGATCCACCTTCCCGTTCCATGAGTTTATATATGCAAGAACTTTAAATATATTGGAATGATTCTTTTGCAAGCCAAGAAAGTTAGTCATAAAAATTTATCATTTGAAAGCAATAATTCTTAACATATATAGATTCATATTTATAGCAAGAATCCAAATCAAATTGTGAATCAAATTTTTCTTGTAGACTTTAATGAAAGGACTCTCCTTTATTTCAAAACTTCCTAAGCTATACACAAAGAAAGAAGCAAAACCCTGACACATAGATAAAATCCTAATGCAAGAAAATAAAGCATAACATAGGAAAATAAAGCCTCCCTCTCTCAATATAAATGAATCTATAGTTAAAATGACAAAATTGATGACAATTAAGATCTAAGCATACTACGATGATAAGTATGGTTATAAAAGATAAATATCAACTTAACTTCGTTTTCAGTCTACTTACATGTTTCCTAAAGTAATTAGACACAATAGGTTAGGTTAGGAAGTCAAATCTCTAGTTGTTCTTTGTCTCACTCAAAGTAATGATTGATGGGGTTCATTTATCGATAACATGATCAAATGTGTCGAAACAGGGCCAAGTCTGAGGGGAATTTAATGATGGGGTGTAAGAGTACAGATACATATAAACATTCTCTCATGTCTTCCGGTGTTGCTTCGCTGCCAGCAAGCATCCATAGCCCCGATGAAGATACCTGCATTTCATAATCTGAATTTCCTTTCACTATCTCACTTATTTTATTTTATTTATTTGGAATATTCTTTACTCATGCAGAGATGGGGGCAATCAACGTGTTTTAAAACACAAGGGATGATGTCTGTTAGTGAATATGAGTTGGATATGCCATGAGAAAAATACAATGACTTTCTGCATAGTTTTAATATTAGAGAGGATTCATCCCTCTATTTTCTGACTTTGTAATTTCCTTATGTTTATCTCAATCCGTTTCTTAGTTGTCTAAAATATTTTCTAGAATTTGGTTTGAAAGTAATTATTTAATAAATATTTGACATGCTCATTATTTAATTTATATTTGATTTCTAAAACTTTCATTAGGGTTCTGATTATGTTTATTTTATGAAAGATATTAATTATCTCATGAAGTTGCATTAATATTTTCTTTAATGGGTATAACAATTTTTATATTAAAGTTTATGTTGAAAGAGTGGACTTATGCACACCTCATTGGACATGTCTTTGGTATTGATTGTTTAGATTTATTGAAATATATTTAGATGGCTACATCATGTATATCATTTAATAACGCATATTCTTCAAGGTTATTAATATTAATGGATTGTCATCTTCCATTAATATTAAAACTTTTATTTGTTTTACTTTAAATATTACACGCTAATATTTAAAGCAACTTATTATTTCTTTCATATTTTTATTTTTATAACTTGGAAAATAGGGATAACGATGCCCTCTCTGATTTGATGAATTGTGTAGTTTTGTTATCCATATGTTTATTCATGTTTTGCATGACCTTTTCCCTTTTAAATCTTTTATTTCTTTATGCATGTGAGCTTTATTGAATATCCTTTGATTGAGGGTTACCCCCTTCGGCTTCTGGATTCTTCCAAGAAATCCTAAAGTGGGGAGGCTTTATATAATCCTCATAAGGTGCCTTAACATTGTTCCCTATCCAAGGTCAATTTTGAGGAAGAATAGAGGGTAAGATTCCCTTATGATTATACGTTGTGTTGCTTATTTTTTGAGAGGTTTCCTAGGAATTTTCCTAGTGTTGTTGGTGAGCTCCATCTATTTCGATCCACAATCACTTTCATGTTGAGATGGGGGTTGTTAATGGATAAAGTGGGGAAATCAATAAATCTATTCCACAACATACCTTAAGTTGTAATTGATATGTTATATCTAGTGGAACATGATTTGGATATGGTACAATCTTCATATGCAGGCACGCGATAGCAATGGGTTGAGAACCTATGATTTCCTTCTATCGGGACATTGGATGAGAGAGGTAACTAAAATTATAGTAATGATATTAGGATAATTAAATTTGACCCTATTTAATATGGATGCATGCATTTAGTAAGTTTTTCTATTAAATGTTACTAATTAGTTTTGGATTTAGTTACTTTTCATATTTTGGTCCAATAGGTGATGTAGAGCCACCCCCACCCAAGCTTGACCAACCAAATGTTTGCATTGGTAGTGGAGTATCCAGGAGGGGTCATATGTTCCTTGTTCTCAGATTGCAAGTCCCCTTTGTGACATACTCATATATTTATGTGTACATCCATCACTACCATCGTTGGATACCATAGATAAATATGTAGATATCCTCATCGACATGCCATGATACATGTGTAGGTTTAAACCTTTACAATATAGAAATTCAAATAAATATTCTTTATAAATCAGAAATAAAATAATAGCAATCAGACATAGTACTCAAAAATTTACTTTAGAAACCCTTAAATGGGAAAACCAACAAATGTTTAGAGTTGCACCTCTAACTGTAATTGTATTAACTTCACCATTAAAATACAATACATATAGGACCCCACAACATCCAAAGATTTAATCCGTTGACTTGGATTATATTCCTTGACGAGAATTACATTACAATGGGCCAAAAAACCCCAAAAATAGGCAAAAAAAAGACCAAAAACAAACCAATTTATTTCCATGTGACCCACCCCCTTGCTCCCATTCCAATGTATATTATATGGGATAATCATGCAGAGAATATAACACATACCCAAAATTCTCCCACTTGTTGTTTTCTTTGTATACAAGGGACCACAAGATTACATGATCAACAATCCAGGGTAGCAATGCCCATTATTTATCTACACCAAGAAAACTTCTCATTGCTCACAGATTTTATAAATGAATCTACAACATTATTCAAAGTGTCCACCTTCACCATCCACACCTTCTTGTCTTCAACCATGTCTCTCACAAAGTGATACTGAACATCAATATGCTTTGTCTTAGAATGATAAGCCAAGTTCTTTGCTAGAAATATTGCACTCTGTCTATCATAATCTAAACTTACAAATTATTGCACAAACCCAATACTTGAACACAACCTTTGTGACCATATAACTTCCTTACTTGCATGAGTATTTTCCATATATTCAACTTATGTAGTTGAGAATGCTGCTACAAATAGTCTCTATCTCGTCCAATTGATTACTTCTTCAAATAGGTTAAACACATAACCACATGTAGATATTCTACGATCTAGATCTCCAACCCAGTCTATGACAAAAAATACATGCATGTCCAACACTCTATCTATGCCAGGTCTTCCTTGATAGAAAATTCCATATTCTATAGTTCCACACAAATACCTAAAAATCCTATTTACAGATGTCCAATGCTCCTTCCCTGGTTTTGATATATACCCGATCAAAACTCCCATTGAATGTGCAATGTCTGGTCTAGTACAAACCATTGCATACATCAAACTACCAACAACACTAGCATAAGAAACACAAGACATGTTTTCTTCCTCTTCCCGTATATTGGGACACTGATCTGTAGATAACTTCACACCTACAAGAATAGGGACCTTGACCGGTTTACATTCCTGCCTATTAAAACTCCGCAATATTGTCTCAAATTATTTCCTCTGATTCAACTAGAGTTTCATATTTGCCTAATCTCTTTTAATCTACATGCAAAAAATAAAATTTGTAGCACCAAGATCGTTCATATAAAATTTAGAAGACAATCGGGTATTTACCTCATTGATGATTTCTTGGTTATTTCCAATCAACAACATATCAACAACATACAACACCACATAAATAAAACAATCTCCAACTAATTTGAAATACACATAGTGATAAGCTTTGCTCCTTGTGAAACCAAATCCCAAAATATAGGTATCAAAATTTTGATACCACATCCTTGGAGATTGATTTAACCCATTGTTGACCCATAAATGTGTTAAGTCTTTCAAGAATCCTCTCTTGTATATTTCGACACTTAATTTTATTTATTTTTGTTTTGTCATGGGTTCATGAGTCAACTTGATTCTTGTAGAAAGTTTCGCCTCCTCCAAAATGCAATATTGTATTCCGCTGTATCCATTTTACACCAATACTTAGATTCTTTTTAGTTTCTAGCGGGTTCATCACATATTCTCATTTAAGTTTGAAGCTCCATCGTTTCCAAAATGCACTACCATTTTCCACCATCCTCATTTCACACCATACTTAGTCATTTTCTCATACTTCATTTCTTTCTCGATATTTCAATACATAGTCGATTTTCAACTTCACCCCGATCCAATCTTATACTTAGTTTTTCCTCGAGTTTTCACCGTGGGTCTGCGGGTTTGTCTTGATACCAATATTTATTGACATACATCCTTTTATCCCCAAATCTTAGGGATGAATAAGGAGATGATGTCTAGAGTCCCTCAATTTGCAGACATGGAGCACCGAGAGACAACTTGACCAACAGTTTCCACTTTCACAGAAAGAGACCCACCTCACCACCACAATTCGAGGTTCATAATGAGGGTATCCACCGCATCAGTTGGCTTTCGGAAGACATTGGATCTTGATCCACGAGGTACAAGCCATGCATCATGGTGAGTGTCATTTCAATATTTGAGGCATTTGAGTTTGTTACATTTTAAATTGTTTTTGATTATGTAACATCTGCTTGGAAATTATGCTCATTACCTTGTTTCACCTTGATGGTTGACATTGTGCCCCAGTAAGTGGTCACCCTTGGGGATAGGTTTTCTACTGGGTTTCCCCTTGATAGGACATCGTGCCATTCCTAACCATACTCGTCACTTTCCACACTTCATCCCCTCATCTCCTTACCTTTTGGGATTTTTGGGTGTACTGACCCAAGAAGGGATTGTCCCTCATTTCATGGGAAGAAGGGGCTGAAGGCCCAAAGACTTGTCGATGGAAAAAGATAAAATCCAATCATGAACCTTCTAGATGATCGCCTAGGGATCTCGAGGATAATGAAATGTCTCTCATAAGAAACTGATGGGACCCGTAAAAAATGACTAATACAAAATGCCAACTAAGGTGGAGCATGTGTGGGCACTATTTTTCATGGTTAGTTAGAAGCCCCACACATGTTTTCAACTCAGGAAAGCATGATGTGACCAGGGTAGAGTCAAGGTGGGCACTATTTTTCATTCTTAGGTAGAAGCCTCACATTGGCTTCAACCTAGAAACATCTTAAAAGAACAAAAGGCAATAAATGGGCTTGGAAAAAGGTTGCATTGAAAACGAAGGTGCAAAAAACCCTCTACAAAGGCACCCATAAATGAGACACTACGACCACTTGTATGTCATGAACCCCATGCCAAAAAGTCTTTCCCCCATCCATGTCGCTTCATCCATATGAATTAGAGAGAGGTCCACTCGGGAAACACTTCTAAAACTTGAGGTACGATTCACCCAATAGGTCACTTTGTCAACGCTCCCATACCTAAACTAGGCAAATTGCATAGGGTCTTTGAGCACTTGATTATTTTTATGAGGTGGTTTGGATGTACATGCTTAGATGACTCTTTTATTGATTTTATTTAATCATCATGATGCATTTGAATTGAGATCCTTGAAGGGTGTATTCATTGTCTTTACATGACCTACTTGGTGGACATATTTGGAAGAACAAGCCTAGCTTGGACTTCCTTGGGGATTGAATCCCACAGGTTGGATATCAAGGCCCACAGAACGAATGATGATAACATGCTTTTGGAGGCCTAAGAGACACCTTGTAGGATCTCACCTAGCCCCTACAAGCCAAACGAATTACCTTTGGAGGCCAAAACGTCACCTTTGAGGGCTTGACGTCACCCTAGGGCTAGGGTTTGGTGGTGGTTGAAGACACTTGGAATGATTTGAAAGAGGGAGCCATTAGGTCACGGAGGAGAGGCTTGGCTTGAAGACACTTGGCCTTTGGAGGCCTAGCACACTCATCTCCAACTGAATGACTTGACCTAAAGTGCCAAAATTTTTCCCTAGGAGGGTGACGTATTACTTTTAGGGTTTCTTTCATGTGGAAATTATGAATTAAATACTATTATTATGTAAAAGGGGAAAATTAAGGGTTGTTGTCCCCTTACTTTGTGGTTTACCCAAAATATAAGTGGACAAACACTTATAGGAGGATTTGTATAAATAAGAATCATTTCATTTCATTTTTATCATAACTCTCCCATCTTGGAGAGGATTTTTGGCTGAAATTTGCGCCCTACTTGGGAAATTTTGTCCATCTCTCTTGCTACTATATATTACTATGGTTTTCTTTATCTATTGGATGAATAAGTAAGACCCTGCCTTTCTTGGAGGTTATTTCTTGCTTTTATGGTGGATTTTCTTGGTTAAAAGGAATTTATATTGTTAATGCTTGGACTAGGTAATGAATCTTTCATGTTATTTCTTCTTTTCTTGGTCACAAGGTTAATTTTCTATTATTTTGGGGAGTATAAGGGAATACAACCACACTAAGCCCATCATATTTTTCTTGGAATAATTTGTTGCATAAAGGAATACTAGGAGGAGTAAAAGGGTTTACACCCTCCTAGGGTTTTCCTTAGCTAGTCTTGCTTGCCTTGGGGAGTAAAAGGGCTTACACCCCCAAGGAAGTAGCACAAATATCCCTTTCATTTTTAAAGACTCCATAACCCAATAGTTAAAGGCACTAATCTCTTACATTGGAGAAATAAAATCATTGCATTGGGATACATAGAATTACGAGATATCGAAATTGTTTAAGTTGGAATCTTTTCTACATGTTATAAGATTTCTTGTGCCCTAAGCGCCTCCTCTTTTAGCCAAGGATTTTATTGTTGCAATAAATTTAATGCTACATGCATTAGGGCTATAGAAAACTTCACTTTCTTTCATCATTTACTCAGTTTTCAACCATGGAAATTGACTTCTAAACCTAGATTATTGTTCTACTGGTTATGGGCTATATTTTTAACAGTTTACTTGTTGATTTTTATGGTTGGAACTTTCTGCTGTAGAATTTTTCTGCTACAACCATATGGCTACCCTAACACTTTGTTGATAACTTCATATGGTAGTCCTAATTTACCATCAAAGTTCATGCTTAATTATTGGAAAGTTATCTATTGATTTAGTACTTCATTGTCCAATAATTATTTGAAAATTTTGATGGTTAAATATGTAGCAACTAGCTATTTTACTTGTTGATCTATATTTTTGTTGACTGCTGCAAATAGGGACAACAAGATTAAATTGCTTGTCCATTGGATTTTCTAGTTTGTATCTTGTCTTTTCTTGAGTCTCAGGCAGGTACGACCATCTTCTGGATGCACTCAAACAATTGGAAACCATAAACCACCTTTTAAGCTAGTTTTCAAATCAATCTCCACTTAGTAACTTGACCTATAGGGGAATCTCTTCATAAGTATCACTTTCCATCTCATTTCTCCTTAGGGTCACTCAGGAGTCCCCCTTGTGTTGGAATTATTCCTTCACAAAAGCGAGGGAGGGTTTATTTGAGGTGATCGTGGTTAATCTCTCCCACCATTATCTCCATCCAGTGGATTGGGTCAGGCTTTTCCCAACCTACATTTTGTGTGATAACACAACCGGTCCTTTGTTTCTCCGCTGCAACACGTGTCTCATCTGGTCGCTCTCCCCAAAGTACATTTAATGCAAATCTTATGGAAAATAAAAAGTAGTTAAAATATTAAAAGGTCGTTATTAATGGCAACCTTCTCGAGACAATTCTCCATCAATTCAAATTTAATTCATATTAATAATTCCTTTGAAAAAAGAGTTTCAAGGTATTTTATGGTAAAAGGGCTTACTTTGAAATTAACGTTTTAAAGTGATTGTACATTAGTTTGCCAACTTAATCAAGCATGACAACGAGAAGAAAATAATAGTTTTGCGGGGACACTCTAAACTCATTTGGGTGGGAGGATCAGAGATTCTAGTGATCAAAATCATATTGGTATTATTCATCACTACCACTGCTGGAAAGGAATGAGAACCAAGTTTGGACATAAGGGATTGCTTTAGCAGGTTGTGTATCGACAATTTTCGATTCTAAAAAACTAGCTTCCTGGTGCATGGACATATACGATAAAAATCAAAGGATAATTCAACTCAAAGGATAATTCAACTCAAAGGAGAATCCCCTATTTCTCTAGCACCTTTAGTCTTCAAGAAAATTCTCAAACTCCCAAAGCCGAGAATTACATTCAAAGTAGACGAAGCCAAGGGTTTCCTGAACGAAAGAAACAATGGATTGAAGCTTCTACATGAATATCTCAAAGACCCAACAATGATTCCGAAATATTTATCTAACATCCAGGTCAGTTTGTTAAAAAACCCTTATCGAGAAATAACATGGATTTTCGCCAGAGTCACTGGTCAAGAATCTACAACTACCATTCCTCGACTGGCTATGTATATCTTACATTTTACGATTCATGAAAAGCAATTTTTGACTGGGCAAAGATTATTTATGAAGAAATATATTTTCAGTTATCATATTTCAAGAAGAACAATAAATTTTACATGTCTTCATACCTAATCTTCGCCATGATGTTTTCAAGGATTTGAATTTGGAAAGACGAGTTAATTGTAAAATTGACCCAGTACATATGTGGTACCCAACCTTATGGAAACAAAAGGCTACGTATAAAAAACTTATCTTTGGGTTGAAAACATCGAGACTATCTTTAGAAGCAACGACTTTCCCGAATAAGAAAGGAAGCATTGAAGCCATGGAGCACTATAGTGTTATTGAATTTTTTTTTTCTTGAGAAAAACCTTTGTACCTCTCGTATTATGCGTTAGACAATATATTTGTTGTATAGGTATTCAAACAATACAAATTTTTGGATCATTTCTTGTTTATTGATCATATGACATATGTTGGATTTAGTGTTTCAATTGATAATTCATTTCTATTTGAAGAAAAAGGTGACATCCAAGACCCTTAAGTAGTATTTATTGAAAAAAAACAAGAGGACATTGAGACTATTATTAACATACTAACCAACATAGACAAAGGGGAAGAGTTTAATGAAAGGAGTACTCGTTCTCCTAATGTATCTTAGAAAAGAAACCAACCAAAACCAAATTCTCAGTCAGTAGCACATGAACAAAAGAAGTCTTCAATGGACAATTTTGATGATGGACTAGGTGACCATATGCCTCCTAAGCGAAGTATTGAAAGACCCCATAAAATTCTAGTAACCAGTAAAATAAAAAGGGAGATAAATTTGGAAGGAACAAATGAGGTTGAATCTGAAGCTGAAATCGCTCTTGAAGACATGGACCTAGATGAAAATATTGAGGACATAGAATTCCCCGACGAAGAACAAAGAGTGCAGGAAAGCACACAAGTTGCAATAGAATTTGGAATGCATGAATGAGTATTCTTTGAAGAAGAGTCATTGACTTTGCATAGTGCTATGTTCAACAAGAGTACAAAGAAACCGGTCTTTGAATAAGTTCATTCAAAAAACAAAAAAATTCAAGGAAAATCTAGTTCAGAATTTGATCTCAATGGGGTCCCACCTTCTAAAATTTTACGGATCCACGAACTTATAGTTGAAGCCCTTAAAGCGTATTTTGATGAAACAGAGAATGAAAATGCAACCTTGAAAGATATAATTAAAGAACTAGAGAGTCTTCTAATGCCTCCACCCATATTTTCCATCCCAATTGCTACAATGCAGCCTTGGAAGAGCTTTGACGGAACACTAGAATCCAATTCAAGATTGAGAGGGACATCAATCTTACTAGCTAGAATCAAAAGATATGTTGGAGAAAATATTAAGAAAAGAATGTCTCTAGTCCTCGAGACTTGGGAACTGACAAATAATTTAATTTCTTTAGGATCAAGGATGATGAACTTGAGATAATATCTATAGGTTGAACCTGAGATAATATCTATAGGTTGACCTAGAAAATGATGAGGAATTGTATAAATAAGTTGTTACCACCTTTGTTATGAAAGTTTCAAATATGAGTGAATTGAAAAGAAAATAAGAAGACTTACCATCCCCGGTCCACATTAAACAACTAAAGGCATGCTGGATTAAAAGAATTAAAATTTTAAATTAAATATTGGTTGATCTTGACACTCTAAGTGTCAAAAAGGGAGAATCACATCTAAAAATAGTTGAGTTGGATCTAGATGGAACAACTAGAGAAGTCGATGACCAAAAGACAATTTTAAATTATGTATTTATGACAAAGGAGCAATTTGAAAAGAAATTAGAATCATTGAAATCTGCATTGACCGAGAGATTCAATATTTTAGCAGAGTATTCAAAGTTTGAAGTATAAAGTTGGTTAGTCAATTATGTAAACAAGAATGAAGATATAGAAGATACATTAAATCAAATTTCAATTGACTACCAAGAGATAGAAGATTCATTATTTAACATAAGAGTAAGGCAAGAGGTAATTGTCGCACCAATGAGGGGTTATATTTAAAATTGGTTAAAGCAATATTTAATCAAAATAATGGAAACACATCAAAATAATGGAAATAGATCAAAATATTGGAAACAAATCTTTTGACTATCCCCTATTTTAATATTCCAAGTATTAAGATATATCTTTCAAAACATACAGAGGAGTACCACCTCTTTAAAAATGTAGAGGGATATTTTATCCTCTCGAGGTTTCAGTTTGTATCTTAACCAATATAAGCATCAACACCCATATAGGGACTTTTTCAGCTTGTTAACCAACTCTTTGTTACCCTTCACTACAAAACCTATTGGTTGTTTCATGTAGATTTCTTCTTCAAGATCCCCATGTGGGATTGTTGTCTTTATATCCATCTATTCTACTTTAGGATCAAAAGCAACAACAACAAAAAAATAAATCTAATAGAATTCAATTTAGAAATAGGAGAAAAAATGTCACCATAATCAATTCCCTCTACCTAGTAATATACTTTTAATATTAATAAGGTGAACTTTATACCTCTCTACTTTGCCTTCTGCATTCAACTTCTTCTTAAACACCCATTTGCTATCAACAAGATTTCTTCCAATTGGAAACTCAACTATATACCAAGCCTCATTTTTATCCAAGGAATCCATTTCTTCAACCATGGCCTTCTTCTAGAGTTTACCATCCCTAAATACACTTCCTTCCTAATAGTCATGGGATCATCATCAGTAATAGACAAAGAAAAATTATAACGAAATTCAGGTGGATAATACCTTTCTGGTTGTCTTATTTCATGAACTGATTAATCAATAATGGAGTATGAGGTTCTTCTTCTTCTAATCAATGCTCTTCTTTTGAGTCAGATTCTTCACCCTCCAACTCAAACTCTATTGTTATTGGTTCTTTTTCTTTTGGCGGGACTTCCTATTTGGGAACATCTTTAACATCTCTAAAGAAAACATTTCAACTGTAGAAAACCTTCTTAGTTTATGGGTTCCAAAGTTTATAGCCTTTTACACCATATTTATAACCAATAAAGATACACTTTTCAACTTTATTATCTAGGTTACTTCTATTTTCCTTTGGAACAATACATAAGCATCACAATTAAACACTCTAAGATGTTCAAGAGAGGGTTTCTTACCAGTCCATGCCTCATGCAGAGTTTTTTCCACCAACGTCGATGAAGGTGATCTATTTACCAGGTAACATGAAATACCCATTGCCTCTGCCTAGAGTTCCTATCCTAACCTGACACCACCGAGCACACTCCTTGATTTTTCCACCAATGTCCTATTTATCCTTTCTACAACCCCATTCTGTTGAGGTGTGTATGGAGTAGTCTTTGGCCTTACTATATCACACTTATTCATAATTCCTCAAATTCATTCTCGCAAAACTCTCCACCATTATTTGTCCTCAACATCTTTCTTTATTCTCTGTTTGATTATCCACAAGAGCCTTAAACCATTGAAATTTACCAAAGACCTCATATTTCTTTTGGAGGAAATAAATCCATGTATTCCTTGAGAAATCATCAATGAATGAAACATAGTACACAAATTTATCTAGTGATGGAATATGAATAGGTCCAAACACATCACTGTTGACGCCCAAAAGCGCAACATAGGTACCTGCATGCAAAGTGGTTGCAATGCCTTATTATTTATTTATAATTAATAATATACTAATAGGTGGGACCCCGTGTGTGGATATGAAAGAAGGATGACACATTTGCTTATGTGATTATGACTTGATTGTGAGATGGATTCTACAGTTTATTTCCTTTAAGTTACTCTTTAAAACAAATAGTTAAACGAAATTTTTTATGGGCAATGTGATTAAAGGAGAAATGATGTTGTTTTGATAGTCATCATAAGTTTTATTCTGCTACACTCAATTTACAAGGAAATCTAAACTCCAGGCTTGAAGTAATGGATGATAATGGTATTGTGGATCTCTTTTTGAAAGGGTTATGCGCCATTGTTTAAAGTTTAAATCTTAAGATTTAGGACATGGTCTCTCTAGCAAGTGTTGACATAATCTAAACTCCAGGCTTGAAGTAATGGATGATAATGGTATTGTGGATCTCTTTTTGAAAGGGTTATGCGCCATTGTTTAAAGTTTAAATCTTAAGAGTTGGGACATGGTCTCTCTAGCAAGTGTTGACATATATTATATATATTTAAAATAGGCACATATGTTAAAGTTTGAAAGTATAGGAAAAGGGTGGTGTATCCCACTTGCATTGAATTGTTATTGAAATAATGGATTATGCGTTGTATGGCTAGCTCACTCGTACTGGGTATGGTTGAAGGAGTAAGTGTGGATATGACGTGCATTATATGTATGTTGCTCTAACCTACCTCGAGGGTCACCACCCTTGCTATTTTGCATTTGGTCATTTTTGTTGGTTGTTGCTGCCTCTGTTTTTCTCGATCGTGGAAGAAGTGTTCCGACTTTGTCGATTTTCCTTGGCATTTTTGCATCCAGGTATGAGGGTTCTTATTGCTCCATCCACGAACTCTTTCTCTGCTCATTAATTAAATCAAAAGTTGGCTCTTGCATTTGCTTACTGTCTATGCTTTTCCAAGGTTTATGGTGTATGGGTCTTTCGACTGTGTATTGGATGAAGTTGGTCTCTGTGGTGTTTATATGCAAGCGAATTCACAGTTGAACGATGTGTGAGTGTTTCTCGTTGTTGATGTAACAATGGTTGCTCTGTTGCTTTACCTGTGGGAAACAATTGTGGGAAAGTGTTTTGGGTCTGCCTCGTCTCTGGATTTTCGTTGTTTCTTGCATCTCTGTTACAAAATGGTTTCATTTCTCATGGAATTTGGATTATATTTAGACTTTTGCTATCAATTATTTATATGGCTATCATGGATATTTTATTCGCAACCTCTATAAAGGGCCTGTGAAGGGATCTGTGGAAATTAAAGGTGGTAAAAGACTGTTGAAGCGTTCTTTTGATTAAACCCTCAAAGTGTTTTCCTGCTTGCTCTCCCATACCTCATTGTTGTTGATGAATGGTATATTAAACCCTATATTTGAATAATTGTGTAAGGATGGCTAACCCAACATTTGATAGAGGTGTTGTTCACATCTCTTTTGTCATGAGTTTTTTTTCAATTTGTTACTTAAGAGTTAATGCCAATCACACTTATTTATAAAACATAGTCTGTTATGTGACAATATTGAAGTGATGACAACATTGTAAGACATTTTTTAAGAGATATATCCATGATGTGTTAGCATGCTTAAGGTGGTCAATTTCTATGGATGAATATAATACCTCTGTTGACGAATTATATATATGTTGAATGAACTGTGCGGACATGAATTCTGGAAGTTTTGTTATTTGAAATCTCATTTTAATTTTGTGTTATCCGCGGGGGTTCCTTTTTGGTTGATTTCGAGAAATTTTGTAGAGGTTAAAGAATACCGATGGCAATGTTTTGGACCCAGTTTGTCTATACTTCGATTGTTAGTTTTGGTTGTTGGAATACTGTGTTTCCTTGACCTTATTGTGCGCAGGATGTGTTATGTCTGTTGAATTTTTTCTTGGACAATCTTTATGAAATGAATTCTGTAAATGTAATTACAAAAGGCATAGTGAACAGTCTCGAAGTGAAGCACCAGTTTTGGAATTTTGAAACAGAGTATTGAATTTTGTTTTTGAAACATGAAAGGGTTTGGAAATTTCGTTGTTATCATGATGGAATTGTATGGATAATGAAGAACAATAACCATTGGAGTCCCTTCCATTATACCATCTTACACACATTACACTTCCCTCATTATCTCACTTACACTTTTTTACACTCACTGTTCTATTATTACTCATTTTTAAGGAAAAGACTGTATGAAAATAAAAGAAATGGAGATGGAGGTTAATTGATGATTGGTATTTTGAGACATGGTTATAAACAAATTTTGATTATTTTATGATTGCTTGAACAATATCCATGTATATTTCCCGCTCCATACTACCATTTTACGCACACTACAAACCCCTCATATTCCCAATGGCCCTATCATTCCCTGTTCATATGGAAATTGATTAATGGAATTTTTATGGATGAATTGCATGGTTTATGTGGTAAATAATAGAGCCAACTCTTGATTTTAATTAAGTGGAGTTTCATGTATGGATTATTAAGAATTTTTCATGATTCATTGAATATTGCTACAAGATGAGCTTTTTCAACAGGGGCAATAATGGTAGAGGTAACAAAGGCACGTGAAATTGGTAAAGAGGTCATATAAGACCTAGGTTCTCTATACATTTCGATGTTGAACCCTGGGAATTGAACCACCTTTTACAAGCTGGTTTCTTTAACTTAGTAGGTTAAGGAATCTTCTAGCCCTAACCAGAATGACCTCGTTTCCAAGCACATCAAAACCTTTCCGGTGTCCGAGTCCCTCCCCATGTGTCCATGTGACCAAAACCTCCCGCTAACGATGGTTGGCAAGAGATTGTACATCAACCTATTATTCACCACCACGGTTGGCCCACTGCATCATTTCCATTACCCCCTCCACCACCAAAAAATCAAGTTGCCCAAGCTGAGCCTATTGTCTTACCCGTGAAGTCATCACATGCCAATAAAAGATTAAAAATAGATGTCCTCGAGCCTGTCCAGGACATGGGAAAGGAAATATCCACTCACTCCAGCTCATCCAAAGATTTTTCCAAGTCATTTTCCTCTCACCTTCATCTTAAGGATGACTGTTCTCATGTCATTAGTGCAATTCAACCTCAAGGCTCTAACCAGTCAAAGGCTACCACAAAAAAGTCAAAAGGGGACAACAACGAGAAGAGGCCTAATGCCTCACATAATAAATATGGATTTTAATGATTGAGGTTGTTTTATATGCTGAAGACAATATTTTTATTTTGATAAAGTTTTGAACAAGAAGCATATATTTGGCACTGTTTTGGACAACAACATTCATTTGAATTTTTTTTTATTAGACAACTTGGATATGATGCTATTTTTGGGGACGTGATTATATTACATTCTGCTAATATTTATTATTTGAGCATAGATACATGAAGCGGGAGTTACAAGGTGATATTTTTGAATTAAATGATTTGGATACTTGTCATGTCAGATAACTATAAAATGAAATAATTGGGAGTCACAAGGGGTCCCACCTATTTAGTTATTATTTAAGACCCTTATTTATATATTACTATTATTTATTTTTCTCAAACTAATTAGTTAAGTAAGTTTGACATAACTAAAGAAAGGTAGTTCAACTACCATAACTTATTGAGATAGAATAAAAGATCAATCAAATGAGGAGACAAATGAGAATAATTGAAGGAGAATTACAACCATAAGGTTTTCTCTACATTAGTGAGACACTTTCAACTTTCATTCATTTTGAGTTTACTAGAAAATGTAATCCTCTTGATGACAACAGGGTCTTATTGAAGGCAACAAGATTCAAAACCGAATCACACATTTCAACAGTTTGTTCTAAAGGTGTGTGGTTTATCTTTGACATGTTGGACACACTGACTACACTGAGAGGGGGGGGGGTGAACAATGTAGGGCTCTTTTTCCCAAAACTCCTTAGTTAACAATCACCATTAACTCATTACTCATTGCTGTAATTTATAACTAGTTAAATGTCAACATATATCAGAAACATATATCAACAATATATCATCAACAAGTCATCACCACAAGGAACACAAAGAACACAAGATGTATGTACAATTTTCTTTTTATTACTGACTACAATCCTTGGGGTTTTTCAGCAACAACTGAATAGAGTACAACTCTACAAGAGCACCAGCTCTATAATGCAATAATCAACTTACACCCTCAACACCAACTGATATGAGGCAAAAATCCTCAACATATATCAATTTGTACCATAAACAAGTGCATCAACTATGCACGAACCTGTGCCAAACAACCTGTAATCAACATGTACCATAAACAAGTGTATCCAACCATGTACCAAATATATACCAATCACGTGTCAATTAATAATCAACACAGACTCATCAATATGTACCAACATCATCAACTATACACATCATGTATGTGCCAACTCATCAACTACTTGTCTCAACCATGACTAGTTTTGGATTAGTCAACAACCCTAACTGGAAGTAATCATAACTTTGTACCTGTAATGAATAAATATCTGAAAATGATACACAATGTTCTTTAGTGTGTTTTATACAATTCCTCCAGGTGTCACTATTTGGAACCTCTCAGAAAAGGAGTTACAGCAAAAATGACATACCTTGCTGAATTCTGGCTTATTCTAGAGAGAGACCTTGTAGAGCGTGACCTTGTAGAGCGTGCCCGGCATGGAATATTTGTTGAATAGATATGAAAATGTTACACACCATACTAAATACTGTAATATAACCAACACAATTGGTCTCACTGAAGTTGGATCTGTTATGAAGAAGTTATGACGTTTTTACCCGAAACACCTGTTTTAGACTAGTTTCAGGACTAGCCACAAACCCTATTTTCCACAGAGTGTATCTCCAAAAATACAATGACCCACAAGCTGAATTTTTTACCACAAATACTTGGATATTTTTTCTCAATGGAATATCAATCTCACGGTCTGAATTATTATAGAATTTTTTTTATTACGAAAATGGTGAGATGACCTGTAAATAACATACCTTAGAAAGCATCATGAAATTTTTTTATCCTCCCTTAAATTCCAACCCTATTTTCTTCACATTCCCTCTGAAATTCAGCTTAGATAACCTTTGGTTACCTCAGTCACCTATAGATCTTCAATCTTCTCAAGTGTTCCGCACCAAAAATGCCCAAGAAGCTGTCATAAGAAGCTCTCCACCAATACTCCAAAAGATATTCTCACAAGAAGCTCTCCATTGATCCACAAAATTGATGATCTACACGAGACCATTGCTATATTATTTATAATTTCATCCTCTAGGTCACTTAACCCATTTTTAGGTCACTTAACCCATTTCTAGATCACTTAACCTATTTTCCTTATTTTAGGGTTAACCACTTTCCATAAATAGAAAGTTCTCCAATACTTTATCATTTAAATATTCCTTCTTAATTTTGTCACCTTACTTTATCATTTCTTAATTTTGTCACGTCTCTTTATTATTTAAATAATCCACCTTGACATTGTCACTTTACTTTATCATTTAAATAATATTAACCCATTTCTAGGCCACTTAACCTATTTTCCTTATTTTAGGGTTACCACTTTCCATAAATAGAAAGTTCTCCAATACTTTATCATTTAAATATTCCTTCTTGATTTTGTCACCTTACTTTATCATTTCTTGATTTTGTCACTTCTCTTTATTATTTAAATAATCCACCTTGACTTTGTCACTTTACTTTATCATTTAAATAATGATTTCTTCTTTTAGATCACTTTGACTTCTTTGACCTTGGGGGCTTCAAGCCTTCATGTGGGGGTCCTTCATCTTCGTAAGGCCATAACTCTCAAACCATGAAGAGTTATGTGAAATTCTACATACCACCAGAAATGGCATGACAAACACTATCCATCTAGGATAGTTTCACCAACAATTTCCTTGATCTTCATCTCATTATTCTACATACAAGCATGGGTCCTCCAACCATTCTTCTAGGATAACTCAATCCACAAAGCGTCCTCCCATGAGGAATTTCACCATAAGGGGACCACTTTGGAGTTCATCCATTTGTGCACCTTATCAATCATGATAAGACAATAGTGAGTCATCTATACATTTTTCCAACAGTGCATCATATACCAATGAAACCACATCGATCCATTTTCATCATGTATCAATGACAACTCATTGATCCATCTTCATATATGCATTTTCATCAAGGACAATACATATTACATTACATCAATTATCAATCAATCAATCCTTTGGCATCAATCAATCACTTGACATCAATCAATCAAACCATTGGCATCAATGACAACATGATCCAACATGACAGTCTGTGTATTTTTGTTTGTGCATGAATTGAGTTTCATGGCTGATAAATAATATTTTGTAGATTCAAGTGACAACAGTTTATGGAAAGCTGATCCAAATGTTTAGCTTAGGTTTTCTTCTTGATTGTTAGTCTTTGTATGGTGTCCATCGAAGGCTTCTAAATTTGATTTTGGTCCCTACCCTCACAGGGGTTTGTAGAGAGAACTCAGTTTTGTATCTCAAAATGAAATAAATGAAAAATAAGATTATTGTTTCAGTCTCACACATGTGTTTTAATGATCTAGTTCATTCTTTTGCTTTGATCTCCATATATACATTTGTATAATTTTTGTACACTTTTATTTAACTTTGTTTAAAGTTTACTTCTTTTGCATGGATATATACAACACATAAAAACCAACCTTAGTCCTTTGTAATTAATACTCGTAGATTAAGCAATTGTTAAGAGGCTATAAACCCTGGGTGACATTCCCAACTATCTTGTCTTAGCCTGACAAGATCTGAAAATGCTTGAGTAAGGTTTTCCATACCTTTTCCTCAACAATAACTATGTACTAACTCTAAAATCCCCTTTGCTTTTGTAGCAACATATGAGAATCTTACCCGATTTTGTTTACCATATATGCAATGTTCATAGAAATCAAAATACAACAAGCAAGAAAACATACCTTCAACCATACCTTTACTGTGTAGTGTTCAATTTCCATTCTCTCCAATATGTTCCAGTCTTTGATGCCACAACATTTTCTTTTCTCTAGAGACCATAGGGGTTTTGTCTTCTTCACCCTTAGGAATAACAAAATTGTTACACCCATTACTAATTATGCTACCCAACAACTTGTATAGATTTCCATTCCGAACTCCCCTCATCAGCAACATTTCTCCTCGAACCATTTTAGAAGTTTCCTTTTTGAACACAATATGCACACCTACATCTCTCATCTTACTTATAGATATCAAGTTTCTAGACAACTTTATAATGTGCAAAACCCCGAGTGTTGTAATCCTTCCATCCTTGAGATGCAACTTGAACTTTCGTGTCTTGTGATTTTGGTTGTCAAGTCATCTCCCAGGAAAGAATCACCTCCATTATACCTTTCATATTCACAGAACCACTCCCTATGGGGAGTCATATGAAAATAAGCACCTAAATCGATCAACCATACATCATGATTTGCATGTGTGCTTGAATAAGCCAAGTACACATCCCCTCCTTCTTCTGTGGAGGCTTTCTCTTTTGTGGAAGAAACATCATCAGATCCTTCCCTCTCTCAACACTTTCTGATTTGTAATCCTTCTTGAAATACCCAAATTTTCCATATTTCCAACATTTGTTTAAGGATTTTCTTGGAGATTTAGATCATCTACCTCTATCCCACTCGAGGAATTATTTTTATTTCTATCCAGGGAACGTCCTCTTACATATAATGCATCCATGCTTTGAATATCCATATTTTTCCTCCTCATTTCTTACGATAACAAGGATTAAACCACATCATCAAACTTTATTGTGGTCGCATTGCTACCAATGGCTACAACCAGACTATCCCACGAATATGGCAATGAACATAGTAAACTAATGCACTTATCTTCATCTGAAATTTTAATATCAACAAACAACAACTAACTTGCCATAGTATTAAAGGAATTTAGATGTTATGTCATTGAGTCTCCATCGTTCATCCTTAGGAGGTACAACTTATTTCAAAGGAAAATTTTATTTACCAGGGACTTAAACTGATATAGAGACCCTAACTTATCCCATAACACACTGGTTGTAGCTTCTCTCAAGACATTTAGTAACACTGAATCTGAAAGACACAACTGGATTGTGATTTTTTCCTTCCTATCCAAATTCTTCCAATATTTTGCCGAGAAACCCGTAGGTGCAGTACCAGGATCCATAATGACCCACTATTCTTTGTCTACCAGAAGATCCTCCATCTTGAGCTTCCATATATAAAAAAATTTCCCTTTAAATTTCTCAATCTCTATTTTAAAACTGTTCGCCATTTTCTTTCACCGCAAGAATCACCACTAAACAACTCCTACCGAAACCATGCTTATCACAAGCCCAAGATAACCAAACCCTTAGCAACAAAGGCATCCCCCCGAAGCCAAAAAATTGCTCTAATGCCAATTGTAGGTTTTAAACCTTTACAATATATTAATGCACATACATACTCTTTATAAAACATAAAGAAAATAATAGCAATCACACATAGTACTAATAAATTTTCCTTGAAAACCCTCAACGAGGAAAACCAACAAATGTTTAGAGCCACACCTATAACTCTTATTGTATTAACTTCACCATTACAATATAATATATATAGGACCCCGTGACATCCAAAACCATAATCTGTTGACCTGAATTAAATTCCTTGACTAGAGTTACATTACAATGCGTCAAAAAACATAAAAAATAAACCAATAATAGACCAAAAAACAACCCAATTGTTTTCCCATATGACCCCCTGCTCCCATTCCAATATACAATACATGAGCTAATCATGTAAAGAATATAAAACACTCAACAATATGAACTAGTTTTTTTGACATATTCTCGAAGTGGCGGCCTATGTGTAAAGGATGTGTGACAATACCAAGCTCATTAAGAGAAAATACACGAGATAAGACATCAAGAGAGGGCATGCCGACATACTATTACAGGTGATCATGGTTGTAAGGGTGGTGGTGCCGATGTGCATGGTGGTGTGTTTACTAACACCAATGTAAGTCCTAATACATCTACATCTACCATTCCTAACAATAGCGATGGAGACATATTACTTTTTTATATACTATCACTTTTGTATACGTTTACATGATGGTTTTACTTTATTTATTATATGCATGTTTTTACTTATACTATGATTTTTTTGATAATTTGTTTTTCTGTATATTATTTTATTAGCATATTTCACATGTCATTATTATCACAATCATTTTATTAGCATATTTCACATGTCATTATTATCACAATCATTTTATTAGCATATTTCACATGTCATTATTATCACATTCATTGTTGTATGCAATTTTGGTTCACATATGTGTTTATTTGTTGTATGCAATTTTGTTTCACATATGTGTTTATTTAGCATATTCATGCTTCACATTTCTTATTTGTATTTTATTGATAAATTAAATTAATTATCATTAATTATTTATTTTAATTAATTAAATTTCAATAATTAAAATTCAATTATTTAAATTAATTTATGTTACTTAGTCAATCAAAGTTAAATTTCATTCATTATTTTATTTTAATTCATATATAATATGAATTAAAATAAAATAATGAATGAAATTTAACTTTGATTGACTAATTTAATTAACATAAATTGATTTAAATAATTGAAATTTAATTAATTAAAATGAGTAATTAATGAGTAATTAATTTAATTTATCAGTAAAATGCAAATAAAGAATGTAAAGCGTGACTATACTAAATAAACATATATATAAAGCAAAATTGCATACAATGATGAATATGATAATAATGACATGTGAAATATATATATATATATATATATATATATATATATATATATATATATATACTTGTGTAACACAAGGTCGAGTTTTTCGACTATTACCACTATAACCTCTAGGCATGTCAATGTGGCCCCTCATGTGGCACACAAGGTAAGTCGAGGGTTTCGAACTGGTCATTTCATATAACAGAGTGCCTTAACAATACACTCCATCACCGACTCTTCTACACAATGAGAATGAGATCACTAGTACACCACATACCTTATCTACAATTGGCTCATGAAGAGTGAACATGCCACAAGTAGGATTTGAACTTGGGTGGACATGGTAACATTCCTCCTCTCAACTACGCGAGCTAGACCCAATTGACCAAATTAATTTATAAATTAAATTCATTGTAATTTATATTAAACCGTAAAAGGGTGTTCCCAAACAATGTTATTCATATATATGATTGTTTGGTATAGTCATGTTTCCCATTCATTATTTACATTATTTAATTAATTCAACTAAGTATATTTAAATAAATATAAATCAATTTATGCCCCCAGGGTGTAGAACAATCGGTGATGGAGTGTATTGTTAAGGCACTCTGTTATGTGAAGTCACCGGTTTGAAACCCTCATTCCTGGTATTATAGTGGTAGTAGTCGAATAACACGATCACGTGTCACGCGAGTGCCCGACTAGTTGTTGATTTTCCCAGTCAACAATATATATATATATAAATCAATTTATATTATTAAAGTAGTTATTTAAAATTAAATTCTATTCAACTGTGGACCATCTTGTTACCTTTAGGATCATTGCAGAGGAGTTCCGCAATACTAAAACCAATATTTTTTGTTGTTTTGTTGACTTTAGAAAAGCTTTTGACATGGTTCCTAGGAAAAACCTTTGGAATAGGTTGGAA